>VXBI01007027.1:92915-145464 GCA_013397375.1 Toxostoma redivivum | reverse complement strand
GGGAGGGGCGGTGTCCTGCAGGGAAGTCCGGCAGGCTCGCCGTCGCTGCGGGCTCCTCCTGGTGCTGAGGCTGCGCCTGTGCCCCTGGGGGGAAGGGGAAGCTTCCTACTTGTCCCTGAGCTGACCAAGGGTCCTGGCCTTTGCTGGGGACTGAGGCGGAGGAGCGCCACTGTCTTGTGTCCCGCTTACCCCGGCTCACCTCCTTGCCGTTCCCCTTCCCTGCCCGGAGAGGTGTTGCATCCTCCCTTCCTGGGAGCTCTTTACCGGCAGCTGGATGAAACTTAGCACGCCGGTCTGTATTCGGGTTGTCCCTAGGCTGTGTGCATGTAAATAAAGAAAGCCCGTCTCTGCTATAAGCCTCGAGAAGCAGTGAAGTAATCATTAGCAGACTTGGAGAGGACTTTTTGTAGTCTTGGAGGGGACAGGGATAAATGAGAGTTAATGTTGAACCAGTAACCACACCTGTAAGTGTTGAGAACTTAAGAAAAAAAACCAAAGTGTTCTTCCTTTGCTTGTTCCTCCCAAGCAGAAAGTGTTTAATACTTAACTACTTTGTTTTTTAAGGACAAAGCTCCTGCAGACAAGTTTAGGAAGCAAGCAGCATTAGCTAGTCAACGGGGCCCACTGTTCCAAGTAGGAGAGAGACGCATGTCCTTAAGCTGGTTACACTTGAGCTGCTCATTCTTAGTTGAGGATACCAGAGAAGTTGTACTTGATTTAAATAGTTGTGGCTTCTCTTTAATCCAGTACACGGTTTTAGAGAGAGCATGTTTCTTACTGGAAAAGGCTGAGGGCAAGTAAGTAACTACTACTGAGAAGGTTGTGGTAGATCTGGTGATAAAAGCAAGTATCAAATACCAGTACAGATACTGCCATGGAATCTTTACATCCAGCACAAACTTGAATATGGTTGAAACTTTTCTTATGAACCAAAGTGTTTCTAGGCAATGACAGTGCTGTAACTATACTTAGCGGGCTGCTCACTTTTTCTGCTGTAGGAGGGCTATACACACGGCATTGTGTTCAAACGTGGAAGACAGAAAAATCAGTGACTGATTTTAATCCCTCAGATCTTGTCATGCAAGTTAAAAGGTTCCTTCTGTTCATCCTGTCCTACAGCTGTTGCGGGCAAACAGTGCCAGTTATGACTCCTCAGAATTAGTGTAGCATAATCATGCTGCTCTCTAAAGTGCAATCTTTCTGAGCAGTTCTGTGAAGGTGAAAATTGTGTTAGTGTTTAGAAGTGGTTCAGTACTTCAAGGCTGACTTTTCCCTTTGGCAGTTCCCAGTTCCATAACTACCTTTTACTCTGAAGGTTGCCAGTATCTTAATCACATACTTAGGGAAAAATGGGTCTTTCTGATGTAATTCTGATGCAAAATCCATGTCTTCTGGGGGTGGGAGAGCATTGATTTAGGGGATTTTGGTACAACTGGGATCAAAAACTGCTTTTAAGGTAGACACAGTGATAGTAATGCTTTATAAGAAACTGTATTTTTCAGCTCCGTAGAGTCCAAATTAGAGTGAATGGATCATAATGGCCCTTCTGTTACTGGGTTATGGAAGAATCACCTGATTTACTATGTGAAACAGTGTCATAAATTAGGATCCTTTTAAAGTGATTCTGAACTTTTACTTATGTTTAAAACTTGTTGTATACTTGGCCTATCAGTTTAATTTCTTGCCTGTTACATAGTAGAACTGGAAAAGCTACTCTAATATTAGGAAGATTTAAAATCTTGAGATTTGCTTTTTCAAAGCAGGTAGTAACTAATTGGCAGTTAATGTTGTGGTTTTAAGTGGAGTTTTAGATTTCAAGATTTGTTGTTTTAGTAATGTTTCAATTAAAAATTAGTAGTTCAGATACTTTATTTTTACTATGCAGATTTTTTTGTAGGGTGAAGATTGATTTGGTTTTCTAGAAGCTATTCTTGATTCCACCCTTATAAGAAGTTGCTCAACTTTTTATAACATTGCCCATTAAAATTAAACATTACAAAGTCAGGAACTTGTCTTTCTATCTTGTAGTATTCTTGGAACTGTAGTAACCAAGAAAAGTTCCCCAAAGGAAGACAAGGGCTGGTACACAGGCATAAGTTTAAATATAAGTTTAACAGGCCATGATAATAATAGTTATATAATAATGAAGTGATAGAGAATCCCAAAACTGATCTGGCAGTGCAGCTTCTGTCTTTTATTCCAAATTTAGATTCCTATGCTGAATCAGAAGCTAGTGGAAATGTTTATTTTAAAAACTTGTGCTGTCCTTGTCCTTTCTTGTCTTAATAAAGAGAACATCCCTTGATAGGGCTGTTTGTAGAGTTCATCTTTTGGGAGGAATTACGTAAAGTTTTGAATATGAGTAATAAGTTCATGTGGTTGTAGGGTTTATTTGCCTCTTAAATGCTACCAGAAGTGAAAATGTGCTCTCATTTCTTTTGGGGTAACTGAGGCTTGGTGCATAAAACCAAAGTCAAAGTGGATGAGCCAGAAGCTCCAGTTGCCTTCTGTCGAACAGGTTCTAAAGGTGCTGAAGTAGTCATGTCTTAGTTTGAGAGCCATCCATCGCTCAGAAACAGTCAAAACTAAAATTTGCTTGAATTTGAGTTTTCAGTAGTGCTTAACTAATCTAATTGATAGTCAGCTGCAGCTTTGAGTGTTTGATGGAGAGAGGCAAGTTAACACTTAAGTACTATGTTTTACTTGGTCTTTAGGCTCAACACTGTCTCATTTCACAGTTAGAAAAAAGCCACATATGCCTAGCAGAAGATGAGGAATAGCTTTTCCCTGCTAAAAGTAGAGAAAATGTGTTTCATGAATTGAGCAGTATTTTATATTTAATTATGCCTGCAGGAAATAAGTACGTGTCTTTAATTTATGTTTCAGGAGTAACTGTAGCCTCTATTAATTTTTTCTCTAAATACGTGGTCTAGAAAATATATTATAATTATGTGGTGTTTGCAGTTTTGCTTAGCTTACCTTCCTCATTACATTTGTCTTGATGCTAATGAGCTGGTTTGGTCACCATTAGTCAATATACTGGCTTTTTGTACTATGGAGGAAATATCTTGCTTTTCTGAACTTGGTGGTTTTTTGTTCTTCATAAATCTTCATTTATTCATTGGTAAGTAGTCCATGTGCAGTAAAATTAGTTGCCATCCGTAAAGTTCTGCAAAATGGAATTCCATTCCACTGTATTTTAGCATCCTGGTACCTTCCCCCTTCCAGTAATTACTGTATTTATGTGAACTCCAGTTTGAAGGAGGGCAGCCCTGTTTTTCTGCCATCACTTTTTTAAAAAAACAAAAGCACTACGTATACCCTGTTCATTGACTTTGTCTCAGTGAAAACCTCTTTTCTGAAAAACACCAAAAAAGTAAGGGGATACTCCCTCCTTATTTGTATAGCTAGAATATTAACTCTCTTGTGACTAACATAGTTATGATTACTGAAATTAAGTTTTGCACTGTATTTTTTTTTTGTTTAGATAAAAGGCTTACATTAATTATGGTTATAATTTACTGAGCTTTTTAGTCTTCTGGCTGCTTCCCTCCTGGTTAGCACATCACATACATTTTGTCTGTTGTATCTAGAAGGATCATAACACCTGCTAGAGGGACCAGTGGAAGCAGAGGTGAAAAGGAGTTGTGATTAGAGAGTTCTTTCTAACCTCAAATGGTCATAATTCTCTTCTGCTTACACTTTTAGTTGAGGTTCAGTGGAATGCTTGGGAAAATACAATTGGAGTATTTACCTTAATTCTTCTGGTTTTGTTCTCATCAGAAGAAAAGTAGCTGGATGATAATTCAATGATCAAAATAATTTTTAGAGATTAAGTATAAATTTTGACTACTTAGTCATCACAGTATTGTTTTTTGACATTTAATAGATTTTGAGATGTACTCTCTGTTTCTTATGAAATGAATGTGTAACTTTTGCATTTTTCAGAAGAAATCAGTTCATTTAGAGGATCCATTTAATGATGAACAACGTGAGCGACATGAAGTAGAAATGCTTGCCAAGAAGTTTGAGGCAAAATACGTGAGTTATTGCACTTTGTTAAAAAATACAAATGTTTAATAGTGATAACAGATAATGTTGTGGTTTTCTTTTTCCTGAATAAGGTTGCTAATGTGGTGTCAAATTACTTCTGTACATTTCAGCGATGACTGTCTCACTGTATTTCATTTAAGTACCTTGAAGCTGCCACAGGCTTATCAGACAAGTCTGCTAAATAGATTTGTCTATAGATGTTATAGCTTGTGAAGCTATTCTTGGAAAAGCTTCTGTGTAAATACAACTTGGTAATAGGTGCAGGTCGATATTCATGCTCTACACTATGCTGGAGGAAAGAATTTTTATGTAATGCTGTTGTGCACTATTGAACAGTTCTTCTCTTTGGGTTAAATACTGTTGAATCTTAATGAATTCCTGACTAGTTTGGAATGTTTCCATAGGAAGTTATTTGTTAAATAGTAAATCATTGCTCGATGAATGTCTTACAGCTATCAACTGCCTAAAGATACTCTACTGGCTCCTGAAAGTGTAGCGTGAGTGACTTGAACACTAGCTGGCAGCATAAAGAGCCTTTCACTAGTAAATGAAGGTAGAAATCAGAAAATGTTGACAAAAACCACACCCAAACAGGTCTTTAAAAATTCATTTGGGTAGGGTTGGGTGATTAAGTCTGAGCTGGCAATCAGAGCTCATCATCATGCTGAGGCATGTTGATATTCTGGATTACTAATAGAACACCTCAATAATAAAGAAGGGAAAAAAGAGCAGTCATTTGTATCTTTTGCTATTAATATACATATTAAAATCTTTTTTTGTTTGACTTATTTGTTTGGGTTTTTTTTCTGGCAAAGAGATTTTTCTAAATGCCCAGTCTATACATTCTGTAGAAGTCATTACTATTTTAAGGCATGTTAGCTGTGATACATAAGGAAATCAACTCTTAAACTGAAAAGAATAATTCTCATCTTTTGGAGAGATTGAGAGAATCTAATACGCATTGTGAAGGCTGTTCCAAAATGTTGTTTGCTTTTAATTTGAATCATAAATAATTTTTTGAATGCGAGGAAAAAAGTTTCAATCATATTTTTATAGAAAACTCATTTCCACTATTAAAGTTAAGGATTTTGTAATGTCTGAAACAAGTTGCTTAACTATAGTTGATGAAAGGCAATATAAGTATGTAAAGCAATATATGCACGAGGGAGTGGTAGTGGAAGCAGTCTAATTTTACGTATGTGTTTATGCATCCATCAAAACTGAGCATGTACATTTATGGACAAAACATGTTATTAGATTTAAGAAAACCAGAGTTCAATGTTCAGTAGTCACAGAAAGGGGCAAATAGATGCTTATAATCTTTAGAAAGCAGTAGGTAACAAAAAACTACAATTTTCAACGGTTTAAATTTGTGGTGTACTTGCATCTTTATTACTACTTGCATTTCTGATTCCTTCCCTTTCATTCTCTGACTTGCCTTTTGTCCCTTGCAACCCCATGAAAGGGAATGTCTCCTATATAAAGAATCACTTACTAGGTTAGAGCCACTAAGCATGAAGGATGATGAGGGATTAAGATTCCTTGTGTTAGAAACTCCCTGTCCTTTCTCTTCCAATATGAGAACCATCAGTCTCTGCTTGCCATCCACGCTCAGAGGAATCACATCTCTGTACAATGTCCCAGTACAATTGCTCATGTTCTGGCAGCATCCAGCCACCTTCTGCATCTTATGGTGAGACATTCACTGCATAACTTCAATTGGAGCAGAATCCCATGTAGTAAATACCCATTCTCCTCAAGTGAGTGACCAGCTGCAGGACACTCTTCTTAGCTGGAATTACATTGTAACACTCCTTAACAGTCCTTTACTGTAAATGTAGTCAGTGGTTGTATGAGAAAAAAATAAAGGGTGTTTGTTTTTTCAGGTTTGCAGGAGGTGCTATGTCCTCCTTTAATTAGGTATTATTTATCTAAGGTACCTGTTTAAAATTGAGTCAAACATTGTTTTTAATCATAACATATGGCAGTACTTCTGGAAAATTTGATGAAGAACATGAAGAACAGTCTGCATTGAAGCTTTTTACTTCTTTTCAGATAAATTCCTGTACTCATAACCAAAACAGTACACTCTTGGATATATTTTGCAGATACTAAGAAAAGCCTATGAATAAGTGCATTTTTTGTAAAACAAAATGCATAACGTACCATTTGTGTACTTGATTATTTAGAACTCTTCTGTAATTGCTGCACATACTAAACATCAGCATAAAAATCTGCTCTGAGAGGTTCCCATTTTCATTGTTTTGATTGCTTTTATTCTCTTTTGATTATTTTATTCTCAAACACTGTTGTGAACACATGATACTGAACCTTGGGCAATATTGTACATATGTATGAATTTCTCTTAGATCAAAACGAAGGTCCATTTAATGGATGATAGCATAGTCTCTGACACTAGTGGAATCTCATACTTGAAAGTATAATAGGGCAAGTGTTCACTGATATTACTTCACTATGCTTGTCTGGCAGTCTGTGTTGTGTCTTAATTTCTATCAAAGCCAAGGGTTATGTGTTTAATCTTTTTATAGCTTTTTTTTTAATAGCCAGAAATCTACCAGATCATTACTGAATTTCTGTGTTTCATAGCACTGGAGTGTTACAATGACTGTCATATAAAAACACATTGTGTTTAAACCTGATGAGTTCATTTAGTGCTCCATAGTTTCTGTATTGTACGAAACAGAGATATACTTCCAGTTCTTCTGAACATTGCATGTGATTTTGATGTTATCATCTAAATCCAGCCCTTTTGTTCTCCAGCTGTAGTGTCTTAACATTGTTATTGTATGGAAGTGGTGGTTTTTTTCCTTCAAACATCTTTTCTGGCTTACTGTTCTCTCTTTTGTTCTAATTTCTTTTTTTAAATGAAAGGATATTAATGGTATGATGTCCTGATTTGTCAGTGTTATAATGATGACTTCTGGTTTGGTTCTCTGTTCCTTTTTTTTTAATAAGTCCCCACTCGTTTTTTTGACCATTCTTGATTAGGCGAAAGTCTGAACTGTGTGTAACAACTCCAGTGGTTCCTGAGCAGCAAAAAAAATTTGGAGCATGCTGTATTTTTTTTTTGCTTAAGTTGTACTTACTTTGTGTAGATTACCTTGCTTTATTGACGCTGAATTCAACTGCCTATTTATCATACTAAATTCAGAGCAACTGTAAGGTCTTTCAGTGATTCTTCAGTTGTTTTCTTTTTCCTTTACTTTCCTCAGTAAATTGTCATCTTAGATCTCTGTCTTTCCCCAACTCTTTACCTGCTCTGTTGCTTCTAAAAGTGAATGAATGCATGTTCCATAATAATTTTGCTGATCACTCTTTGCCAAAATGAGATACTTATTCTTACCTTTTCTTTCCTAGCTGTAGATCAGACATCAATTTAAGTTCCTTATCCCATGACAGTTTCTTGTCTTTAAAGATTTTTGGACCATTTTTAAAGCATTTGAAATACTCTTTTCTACCAGCATTTCTTCCTGCTCTGTATGTTCTTGTGCCTGCTGGTTCAGTTGTTTATAGCTTTTATTAACTTACCACCATAAAGACCAGGTTTACTGATTTATAGATTCTGCTTTTCAAGATTCTTCAGGTATTGGCATTGTATTTCCCACCTACCTTCTAGTCGTGTTGGGCAAAGGTTGTTTAAACGCAAGGTTGCATGACACAGTTAATGTTTTAAAGTCATCTTTGGATTTTTTGGATACTTGCATGAGTGGTAGTTGCAGCATCAGGAGCTAGACACCTTGATTTGCTCTAGTATTGTGACTACTTATGTTCTGGGACAAAAAGGTTGGAGGAAAATTGCAGTGATAAAACTTCCCTGAAGTGCATGGTGGACACTGACACAGATATGCCTTCATTCTTCTGCTACAGTCTTGCATCCTTAACATCTTGACCATATGAAATCTCAACACAGTTCCTTAAACATAACTGGTTAGAGCCAGGCTTGAAGGAGAATCTCTTAATTATACACATAGTGGTTCAGATATTTTTGTATGACTGAACACAGATATTATTTTAAGACTGCTTTTGTTTATTCAGCTATTCGAAGAGGTTTTTTTTCTTACTACCTTTGTTCCATATCTGGTTTTCTGACTATCAGGCAGTCAGAATGTATTTGAAATTTTAAAAAATTATTTTCCTTTATATTATACTGAAATAATAGAATCATAAGATAACCATTGCTGTGAAAAGATTTTAGACTCGCAAACAAAGATGTTGATGGTTACTAGTAAGATACATGTAATACAGAGATGTTTTGTGTCAGTGAGATCAGTACAGGTGAAGTATGGTTTATGAGGCATTCTTAGCCTGCTGGCACCTAAGTCAGAATCATCAATTATATAAGCTTTTGCACTGGAGTTTAATCAGAATTCTTAAGTGCTGCCTTTTTCCAACTTACTTTTTCTTCTCTCATCCTTCTCATGCAAACTTCCCTTTTTTTAAAAAAAAGTACCGCATGTTTTGGAAATGTGCAGTCTTCCAGATGAGTGATTGTAGGAGATGATAGGACTGATAGGAATACTTAGCTTGGAAGTGTCAATTAAAAGCAGAAATCACTTTTGAGATTTTTCTCCTAGGACTTATTGCATTTGTTTATTTAAGTATATGTGAGAGATTCCTGTTTGCTTGCAAGAGTACACTTTGTTACAAACTTGCACGTTCTCAAAATGTCGTTAAAGTGAAGGTATTGAGAAGCTTACAGGTCTCGTAAAAGAGCAAGGATGAAACCACCTTAGAACAGTGTCTGCATTCTCATAGTTACAAGTGGGCTGTGATATTTGAATGTCACAGCTAGAAAGACTGACTTGCTCTAAGAATGCTTGGAGCTGTAAGGTGCAGGAAGAGAAATTTCAGGAGCAAGTCTTGAATTCATGGAAGTTACCATTTTAATGAGGGCAATGCTTTTTTGATAATTTTATCTTTTAAGACTTTTATTGATGATTTTGACAATATATGTGAGCTAGAAAACTAGACCTTAGATCCTAAGAAGATTTTTGTGTAACTTTAAGTTTAGATTTCCTGAATATTTGAGGAGTCTTTATTTGACCTAATGAAATTTCCACATGGCAAGAATACTTGCGGATTAAAATTATTTTAATGTCTCCTGAAGGTAAGTGAGCCCATCCATAGTTTGCTTCTGGCTTTAATACTCAAATAACAATTTGTTTTAAAACTCAACTTTTTATGTGCTATAGAGAATGAATCCATCTTGTGTAGGGAAACACTTTAATGAACTCTAGGCTATCATTATTTTCCCTTGTAATGACTCTGTAGCATACTGAAAAACTTAACACTTTCTAAATTGTCCCAGTCCTTTTATCATTAGCAGTCCAATCATTTACACTTTAAAACTATAGGATGGGGAAACATCTCTGAATAGGAAATATGAGGAAGATCTTGGTCTTGCAGAAAAAGGTAGCTAGTCACTGCCTTTCAGGGATGGTTCTGGTGAAGCATGTTTGCTGGAATGCATCTGTGTGGGGGAGTTTTCATTAGTTATCTAGACTATCTTCAAGGCAGCATTCAAGGAAGCAAAACTGCTAATTCCTTGAATGGCTGTTCCTCCAAAGACCTTGTGCTTTGTCGGCTTTAGTACGTTGCTTCCATGTTTCCTAAATGATGTAACACTTGTTTTGTCTTCAGGGTGGAAAGCCCCACAAACATCGGAAAGATCGCCTGCAGGATCTAATCGATATAGGTTATGGCTATGACGAGACGGACCCTTTCATTGATAATTCTGAAGCGGTAAGTAAACCTCATCAGATCATTTCATCAAGAAATCACAGGAACAGTGCTTTATCTTTTCAACACAGAAGAAAGGTAAGGGAAAACACTTTGTACCTGTCTATAACTGATGCGAATGCAAAGGGCATACTGCTTTGGGATACCCATGAATTACTGGATTTGTAGTCTTATTTGAGATATTATGCAGTAAAGAATTAAGAAAGCTGTTCCTAGATGAAATAATTTTCCAGCTTTAGAAATGAAAGTATTTTTATTTGTGCACTTCATTTACTGTAGACTGAAATGACACTAGCTCTGTTTAGTTTCTTGTACTAACTCTCTGTATTATTAGTTGGTTACTGGCATAAGATTTCCTGCATTAGGTCAGGAAGCTATTCTCCTCTTAAAAACCATTAAAAATAGGATGGTTATTCTAAACATTGAATATGTCTGAAAAATTTAAGATAAAACAGGTTAAACAGCAGGATATTACTGCTTACTTTGAATATTTTTCAGAAATGAAAACACATCTTGAGGTAAAAGAAAAAGGTATTAGTTTGGTGCAGGCAGTATCAGGGATATCAGAAGGTTTATAAGAGGGCGTTTGAAGATATCTTAGAGGTGATATATGAAATTATCAAAATGGGAAAAAAAGAGTGGATGATCTAAAAGCTCAGAAACTTATAATTCTTCCTTATTAAATGTCAGTAAGAAGTAAGTGTACAGTTTAGTCAAGTTAAAAAAAAAAAACAAAAATAAGAGCTGTCATTTCCCAGTTTTCAGTTTCCTCCAGTGCTGAGTGACACTGGACAAAGCAGCAGTGATCTGTGAGGAGGAGGGAGCTACAATTCTGAGGGGGAGAGGAAAGATTATGAAAATGAGTTGTGAGAAAAGAGTAAGAAAAGCACAGAAGTGAATTTCTTAGCATACGTTAGATCAAACCTTCATTTAAATTCTAAAACTTTTCAATAAAGAGCTGTAAACTGAGCTGTGAAGTTTCTAGCAGGTATATGTTGCAATGAGTGATCCTTTGACCTGTGTGAGGTGCACAGAAAGTGTCTGCAGAGCTGATACCTTTCTCAGCAGAAGTTGAGTAGTTAACCACAGTGCATAGCAGGCTGAGCTTAGCTGAGTGCATTGGTTGTTTTTGAAGTAGGTCTGAAGTTGTGTGAAGAGAGAGTTTGTTGTAAGGTGCTTATCGTAACTTATTAGTTTGTAATTTTTCTTTGTCTAGAACTTGAACCTGCCAATATTAAACTGTTCCATCATTATCCCACAATTTCTGGTTGTGCTGCTGGAACAATATTGGGGTCTAAGCCTTCATATGTCTTTTCCAAAGATCAGATTCTGGTCTCCAGCTTGGTAGGAACAGATGTGCTTCATTTCTACTAAGAAACCACTTGAGCCTATAGGTTTATTGGTTTCTCACTGTTAAGTTCATCATCTTTGCTTTTAAAATTTTATGATCCCTAACCCAAGTTCTGTTTTTTCTGGATTTACTGTGACCTGTCACAGATCTAATAGGACATTTGGAGCACTGGCAGTACTCATAGCACAGGTCTCTGTCAAAGTAAGAGTCTGGTGTATTAATACTTAGCACACTATGCCTCCTTCCAGCATTGGTGGTGCTACAGCAGCAGATCCGGTAGATTTGCAGGAGCATTTACTTATGTCTCTTGCCAGAGTCCCTCCAAAATGTACAAAAGGCAGTTGTTAGAGGACCAGATGGTTGCATCATGTGCTAGCTGTGGAAGCTATTGGGGGAAAATGGTGTATTTACTAAAGATTCTCCTCAACAAATCACTATGCCTTGTGTCTGCGTTACAAATGCGAACTAGTGAGAGACCATCTTTGTTTTGCTTTTATCCCCATTTTTTATATAGAAAAGAAGAAAATACAGTGTGCCAGCTGCAGTCCATGTTGCTGTTGCAGAGCTTAAGGGTCCTGTAATGTAGGAGTTGAAGTTCAACAAAACTTCTTAATTCCATCATTCTGTCTTGGATACAAGAAAAGTATTCAGAAAGAAAATCTACATGTCTGGCTTGCTCATCTTCTGTGTGGCCAGTTATGAAATTGCTGTGTACCCTGAGATGTGTCAGAACCAGGCCCTGGACTTACTTCTTAGAAGACACACTTTCTTACACATAAAAAACTATAATATCCTGGGCATAAACACTTGAAAAGTGAATATGAGTGCCTCTTCAATTGCTCCAGGATTAGCTTGTCTCTATCCCAGGAAAAAAAAAATTGAAAGCTTCCTTAGAATTTAGTCCTTTTTCTTGTCACAGTTGTGAAAGAAATACTGAGCCTTTTGGCACTGAAACAGATTTATTCCATAGCTTTAGAGATACTTTCCCTTTAAAAACAGATTCTGAGGTAAATGCATTTGCAGGCAAGTAGGAAATCTATGTGAGCAGCTATTCTTGGGTTGAGCGTTTTGACTGTAGTCAGTGGATTGTGATAATTCCAGTTACAAAAGTAAATCAAAACCAGCTTACTATTGTTTCTAACTGCTCTGTAGGGGTTAGCCTGATGGCAAGTCCTAATCTTTGCTTATCTTAATGAACCTATACAAAATGTCCATAACCTGCAAAGAAAGCTGCCCCTCCTTAATGTTTCCACTGCTTTGATGTTGAAAATAGGTTTTGCTGTAGAGTAAGGTGCCCATAACTGCATTCTTTGTGGAGTGGAATGCCTGTAGAATTTTTCTCCCACTCTATTTTTCCTACACACACATGATGTCCAGCCAGATCAGGCAGATTACTTGTTCTTGTGATGACCTCTGATTATTTGGTTGGTTGAATACCTTCCTGGCAATGTAAGCTTTATATAGATAGAGACTGCAAGGGAACACAGTGCTCTCTGAGCTTTCAGGTATGCAATGCGGAGCAGGGAATTTGAAGTAATACATGGTGTTAGTGAAAACATATGCTGTGTTCACTTACTTGAAGGTAACAAGGCTTGGATTTCCAAACCAAAGACTTCCCCCATTCCAAGCAGATGAATGTAAAAAAAGAACTGTTGACTTACTAATCTGTAAGCAGTGTCTTTTGAAGCAGTGATACCAGGTAGCCATACTGGCAGGAATTAAAGCTAAATGTGAATGCCAAGAGCAGTGGGAAGCAGGCAGTTCCGTTCTTGAGACACCCAGGCCCCTGTGTAAATATTTGACCTAGTCTGTTATATTTATAGTTCCATAGTAGCCTTCTAAACACTGATGTAACAAGTCCTATGCTGGTCACTAGAGAAAACCAGCCTATCAATGGTTTCTCATGCATAGAAAGTTTCTCCAAGACAGATACTTCAGCTAAAAGGAAGAACTTACTTTAGCTACATCTTGCCTCAAGAGCTCAGATCATCTTTAAAGAAAACCTTCCAAAGATTTTGTGTTTTAGTAATTCTGGACACATTGTTAAAAGCATTGCTCTTTTTCTATCTGTGTTCCCTAGAATACTTTCCATAATTTAAGGGCTTGGTCTCTGCTGAAGTTCTGTGTCATGATACACAGTTTTCACATATTTCCAGGATAAATTTGTCTTCATCTCCAGACTTAAAAAGGTTTGATATATTTAATATCCTCTTCTCTCCTACCTGGCTTGCCCCTAAAACCTGAAGCTGATGGGTTACCAGTAAGGTTATCTTGGACAAGACTTGAATATCTGAGAAAGTTTTTCCCAGCAAGAATAGTCAGGGAATGGCAGCTCTGTGTTAATAGAAATGTTTGCCATTTCTGTGAGGTTCTGGCCCAGATGTAGTTTTAGGCCAACTTAATACTGTCCTCTCATTCTTCCTACTCTAAGGTGTTTGTTTCATGCTAACTATGGAAAGGAGTGTTGTTATTCTAAAAAGATTGCTGTCTCTTAAAAAACCTAACAAAACAACAGAGCTATCAACCTGCAAATGTTGGAGGAATTTACAGAAAAGCACTCCATAGGATCCATTATTAAACGTACTTTTATGGTGTATTGAGAGAAATTGAACACAGTGGCATTTTTCACCTGGAAAAGGCTGCCTTTGTAGACCTGTCGCAAACTTCATCCATACTGAATACGTGAGGGTGCATTGAAGCTTCTGTTTTTAAGAGGTTCACTTGCCAACTGTTTCATTGGCTCTGGATTGGTGTGTTTGTATTAGTACTGTCTTCCTTGTTCATTGTCACTTTGGCCAGGCTTGGAAGTTGTGTGTTTGGGGAATAGTGCTCACTTAGCTGAGTGCACTGTGTCACCTTTAATAATGCGTTGTGCACGCTTCCCCCGTGTCTTCAGGGGATGCCTGCCAGTTGGCTCCTGACACGTCCTATGCATTTGAGTGAGTACAAGGGCAAGCTTCAATTCAGATACTCTTCGCTTTTTATCCTCCTCACCCCAAAATACATCAAGGTATAAAGTGGAGTATCAAACAAACAGATACAGATGCAAGAAAGCAGATACAAGAGCTAAAATGGCTAGAGGAACAAAGGCAGTTGAATTTGCAGAACACATCTGATGTTTGTTAAAGCAATGGTAATGTTTTTGTGCTCCTTTTGCAAAAAGGCATACCCTTCTTTAGGAAAGAATAAGAATAAACTGAAAATTCAGCACCTGCATGGGTTCTTGAAAACACGTGAGGCTTGTATCTGGCCTTTGTAGTACCACTCTTTTAATATGAAGGAGTAATGGGTGTAGCAACATCCTGAATTTTGCTAGATTTAATTTTTTGAAGAGCACAAAATCACTTTTCAAAGTAATCTGAGCTGCTAGAGGGGTAGATCATGGCCTGGGATCAGCTATTCTTTGAGTAGATGAATTTGTTTAAGTGATACAATGAAACCTAAGTGTTTCCCAAGAAATACACAAACAATATGATTACTAATGTAGTACAAAGGGAGGTTTATAACCTGCCAAAATAACAGATCTTTGATAAGAGCATTTCTCTTAAGTGTCATATATGAAAAGTCTGCGCCTCATGTTAAATGAGGGGAAAAGGAAAGTATAACTTCTTTTCTACGGAATCTTCTAGTAGTTCTGTAACATTAAACCTGGAGAGATTAAGTAATACATTACATAATTATTTAACACTGAACTAGATTTTCATTGTGGGTCAGTTCAGAGCTCAAGCTCTGAAAGAATTGAGTTGTGCAGATAAAAGTGGTCACATTATTGGTCATACATTTTGTAACTTTGGCTGAAATGTTTTCTAGGTGAGAAGAACGTAATCTCTTTGCAGTGAAGGTCACTTAAGCTAATAGCCTAACACTGGTGGCTTGTGGAAAGGTATAAAAGGTGTTGGTCGAGATGGGAACAAAACAGGAGAATAGATGTGTATTGCTACTTCTCTCAAGGTGCTGTGGTAGGCTGACAGATTACAGTATCCTGACTAACTAATCTAGGATTCTCCTATGGGACTACCCTGGGCCAAATATTATATCTTTTTTAATCTCTTATGCTTTTTTCTGTTGTGCTCTTCTGCTGTCTTTTTCCCCAGGCTTATAAGTAAAACAAACCAACCCACCAACTTGCCTGTGCTTTTTGGAAGAGAAACCTTCTTTATCACAGCAAAGCTCTTTGTGCTTGTTTTTTGATGTCTCCTTGGATTACCAAAGCAATGCATTGTTTCCCCTTAACCTTGTTCGAGATTTACTTGTAGGTTCTGTTATTCTAGTTTTGGAAAGTTTTGTTTGAAAACTTAGCCTAAACAGGATGGCAAAGCCAAAGAGTGCATTTCAGTTCTTTGTGTCTTGAAGAAGCATAGAGATCACTCAATTCTGTATGTTTGAAGTATCTTGAAGTGTGTAGTGAACTGTGTGGATATTTAGTCCATTTCACTGAAGGAACTGTATCTGACAATTTCAGTAGCTTGGCCTTTGTTCAGTGGGCTACTGATGATCAAAACTAAACAGTTCCCTTCACCCCAAGCTCAGAAATAAACTAAGCAAGGTACAAAAAATTATCCCTGCTTATCTTTTAGCTAAGTATTATCTGTTTCACAAAAAATAACAAGCTACATTTGTTAAAACATTTGGACATGTTTGCACTAAATATCATTTCCAAGATTGGTACAGAAGTGTTTAAAAACTTTTTTACGTGTACTTTTGGAGGTTGTTGTCTGGAAGGGAGGTGAATGAGGAGAAGGATCACAGTAGAATATCAGAGGATTGCGGTTAAAATAGCTGGACACAAGAGTAGACAATATAAGATATTGCTGTGGGTTTGGATTTCAGAACTGAATTGGAATAATCCATAACAATTCACTGTTCTTGTTATAGTGAGTTGAAACTAGTTAGCTTATTTTTTAAAAACAAAATTATCTTTCATACCAAAACATTTAATTAGATTAATGGCACTAAAAGTGTAGTAATGTAGCTCAAGGACAGTAGGTTAAAATAACATATATGTGAACCTACTTTTAGATTGTCAGACAGTCTATCAGTCTTATGTTGTTATCTGCAGAATGATTCCATAATCAGTCGTAGGACAAACTTGTGTTCACAGGAGTCAGTCAAGTCCCGTCTCTTTGTAGGTCTCAGATTTTTGTTGTTCTCGCCCTTGAAATGTGTAAGGAAGAACAGAACACTCTAAATGGCTTTAAACTTGTTTTTGTTCATAAGGTAAATTCTGTGATTTCATACACAGAGAAAAGTAGTTTAAAGCAAAGGTCTTGAAAACAATTCTTCATAAGAAAATTTAGAATTTGCAAGAGCCATGTTCCCTTTAACTGGGAGTTCTGGAAGCACTTTGAAATTAAGCCTAATCTCTATTGCTAATACCTTATACAAACATACTCATTTTCTGTTCAGTTAGGGCACTAGGAAATAGTAAGCTTAGCTCAAAGAGGGACGAGTCTACTAGCTACACTGTGGTCTGCAGGCCCCTATTTCTAAAACACAACATTGAGTTAAAAGCCATACCTTGTTCAGTATGCACTGGGTAAAAATAGATTTTGGTAAAGAAAAGCAGTCTTACTCAAGGGTTAAGAGGAACTGAATGTCAGAAATGTCTTTGAAAGTCTGACTAAATTCATAGCCCTCAACAGAAGCTGCTGAAACTTCAACTGCTTAGTTATACATCCACCTCTTGCTGATCTTATTTGCCTGTTGACTATTTGGAATACATTCTCTGCATATTGAATGAATTCTGTCTTTCTTGTTGCCTTGTTCCAGTGGATGTGTGCCACACAGTGTGTTGACCATTCAGATAATTTACTGTGATTCATGATTTCTCATTAGTGGACTGTCTTTAATCCTTCCTTGTGTGTTACCCAGGCCTTCCTGTACTGCTCTGCATCTGTCTTTACTGTGTTGGCTTTTGCTTCTTATGATAATGGTCCCAGCTTTGACTGTGTGCTTTTTCCTTCTACCTTGATAACTACTGTGTTCTTCAGTTTTGATCCTTTACTGCCCAGCCTTGCCAATTCAGTTCATACCCTGTCAACTCAAATGGGAAGTGTCTGCTCTGTTTATTAAGCACTGTGGATAATTTCTTTTCTCTACTTTCATTTTCCTTGCACCTAATGAAGCTTGTTCCAAGAACTGTGGAAAAAGCATGAGTTTTCTCTGAAATTCTTACACAACTTCCACTCTCAAGTTTACTTTGCATGGTCCTCCTGGTCTTTTAAGATGAATGACAAGTTAACTATTAAACCACTTCACTTTCATTTTGTTCAGTTAATAGATGTTCTCACTTTCTTGCGCTAGCTTTTCATATCATCTTAGGGTACTTTATAAATACTGTCACCACTTTTCCTTTCCCATTTTGTCTTTCTGTACTGCTTGTAAAGCTCTCTGCTCCAGGAAGATAAAAGGTGATGAATTAGGGAAGTTTCTAACTACTTATTGATATTAAATCCCTGGGTAGGCCTCCAGTTCAGGCTCTTTTTCCAACTTCCTTGTTACTTGTTGAAGTACACATTTACTATTTTACTTTTCTAGATAACTCTTCTTCCTATCTAAAAGTCTTTGGTAGCCTAGACTTTTCAATTCTTAAACCATTTCATCTTCAGTATATTTTACATGGCATGGAGGTTGTTGGTTCCATGTAATAATAGAATTTAATTGTCATCCACTATACTAATTATTGACTGCTTTTTCTATTGTCTTCTTTGGACTTCAATATTTTCGAGATTCAACTCGATAATTCTAACTTGGAAATGTATTCATAAATACTAAATACTTTTCAAAATAAACTATCGATGAGTTTGGAACATTTTGTGGTTTTAAAATTGTCTGAACAGAGTGAGAATGTTTGCCTTCAAATGAAAAAAGTGCTTGCATTGTGATTTGTTTAAGAAGCAATGTTTTATTAAACACCTAAAATTGGAAGTAAGGTATCAGATTCTGTGGTTAGGTTTGTCGTGTCTGGGACAGCATTTTTAACAAAAGAAAATTTCAGAGAACTTTTTTAAAAAAGTAGGGTTTTGAGCAGGGCACTGTGGTGACTTTCCTTCAGAAAGCAGTACTTTTAGTGCTGTAATCCTGCCTTTTTGTGGAAAAAGGGGGGGGGGCATTTTGAAAGTGGAAAGGATATTCTGTGATACTAATGTTCTCTGCCTCAGCCAGTAAATTTTCTATAGAATTACTGTCCTGTTTCTATTCTAGCAAGCTGTGCAGTGAATTGGTATATCTATTTTTATGTGTAGGGACTGGTGAATGAATTACGTGTTTAGTTTATTAAGAAATGCTGATAAGTTCATCTTAATTTTCCTGCCCAGTATGATGAATTGGTTCCTGCATCCCTGACAACCAAATATGGAGGGTTTTATATCAACACTGGTACATTGCAGTTTCGCCAGGCATCTGAATCAGAGGATGAAGACTTTGCAGAAGACAAAAAACATAGGCCACCTAAAGTGAGTGATTTTTAATTAAGGGTTTTATACAGAAACAGAAGCTAGGTGAACATTGGAAATATTTAGAATGGCTCACATGAAGAGTCCAAAAGTAGAATCATGCATGGAACTGTTTTATTATATTTTCTGTTTTGTGCTCTTGTACTAGCATCCAGTAACTAACTCAGGATGTCCACAGGCTGTCCAGTCTTGTAAGACTAAACATCTTTTTAGGCAGCCTAACAAGTTGTGCCCACCCATCTTGAACTGATAGGTGATTTTATAATTTTGTAAGAATTTTAATTATACAAGATGAGACCTTAAATTCATCAATACTGCTCATAATGATTTTGCACAAAGTTTGCATGATTTGAAATTGTTCCTAATATTGAGAATAGCACTTTAACCAAAATACCTTTTAAAATAAACTCAGTTGATAAGAATAATTATATTAAAATTATATGTACAATCTTTGCAAACAGCATGCTGTTCTATAAACTTTGACAAGTTAGTCAATGCAAACATAATTGCAATATGACATTCACAAGTTCCATGCCATTTCTGAGAACTTAGTGCTTCCTGGTGTCCTTTCCTGCTCTATAACTCTTAATTTTGAGGTTCTTGTATTGACTGTCACTTGGATGAAGTTAAGTTTTTCTAGCAGCCTGTATAATGCTATGGTTTTGATTTGTGACTAAAAAGGTGTTGATAACTACACAAGGATTTTGCCTGTTGCTGGTTAATGCTTGCACAGCCTGAAGGTTTTCTTTTCCCCTGCCCTGCACCCTCAAGTAATCTAAGGATTGGCAAGAGAGGGGAGGCAAGTGGTCTGTATTGACCAGCAGAGATGTTCCATATGTAGAACTTTATAGTCAGCAATGAAACTGTAGTAGCAGAAGAAGGTGGGGAAATTCCATCTTCCAAGGTAGCCATTGGCCATACTGGCCAGGCAGCAGTCTGCATGTACTTTAGAATATGTCTCTTACTGAAAACTCTAAATTTCATAACTGTTTAAAAATAATTAATGATTAACACTTGTCAGTAATTGCAATTGCTGCTAGGAATCCATTGTACCATTTGCTTTTACACACATTGAGGTGTTCTTCCTGGCTCTGAATTGGAAAGTGTGAAAACAGAATGTTTCTTGCTGTAGAAGCCCTTTAGGGTAGAAGAATCATTGTCTGTTATTTGATCTCAATTCTAGATAGCAAAGTTAAAAGAAAGTGAAGATCGTGGAATGAAGAAACGCAAGCGAAAAGATGAAGGGACAGAAAAGGAGAAGAAACCTCGGAAAATGAAAGTTCCTAAGCAATTGGGGTGGGTTTCTTTTTCTTTATAGGAGCCCTTGAATTATATTTGATATTTGGCTTCAAGATTGTGTGCCATAGCAAGATTATTATGACTCTTTTGAATATTGCACTTTTAAACTGTAATTAATAGCTTACAGGTTTTGTTTCAGAATTTGTGTGGGGTTTTTTTATGACTCAGTCCTATGGGCTATTTTTTTTGTCCCCTGAAACTCTGAACAAGGAATAATAAGGAAAGACAAATCACAGAAGGTAAATATTGAGTCTTATGAATAGCATAAAGCATCATTGTCCTACCCAATGGCCACTAGGAATTACATCTTGTAATGAAAAATAATTTTCTTCCTATCTCTGTGTTTCTCATCTGTAAAGCTGTAAATACAGTTTAATTATTCTTCCATGTATTTCTTACTGACTTTGTGCTTTCCTGAGTTCTGAGGCTAGTGTAGAAGGATTAACGTGATGGGGCTTTTTAATTGGCTTCTAGAAAACTATTGTTGAGTGGATGGAAGCTGTCTTACTGTGAGTATTCACATTTGAATATTGAAAATTTATTGACCTCATTTTTCATCAAGGTGACAAACTGGTGGAAAATTCTCAGTTTAAGTAGAATATAGATTTTGAGCCCGCATTTAAGAATTCTTAGCAATGAAAAGAATTTTTTTAACATGTATGCTGTACAGAAAACTTGCCACCATTCAGCAGTCTTGAGAGGCAAGTTTAAGTATTTTAGTGTTGTAAATCTGCCATGAGTTTTAACACTTGTGCCAACTTCTCCATAATTAAATTGAGAAGTCAAAATGAAATAACCTTTGTTTTAATGTGTATGAAATGTAACAAATCAGTTGGAGAACATGTCATCACATGACCACCTAAGGTTTATGGTAATTGATAAAATGATCTGAAGATGGAAGCAGGAAGCACTTGCTTCTTCCCCCGATAATTTTTTAATTGTACTAAACTTTGAGTTTTGTTGTTAAAGGTTACTAAGGCCTCAAAATTCATATGCTAATGAAAGATTTCTTTCCTCTACAGAGTAATGGCCTTAAATTCACACAAGTCTGAGAAGAAGAAAAAGAAATTGTATAAAGACTCGCTCTCTCTGGCTGCCATGATCCGTAAATTTCAAAAGGAGAAGGAAGCCATGAGGAAGAAGGAACCTAGTCCAAAACCTCCAGTGACTGTTGCAACCTCCACCCCTAGTAAAATTCCTTCCTCTTCTCTCAGTGCAGGAAATGATATATCTGACTTGAATCTTAGGATCAACGATCCTGTCCTCTCCATTTTTGGTAGCACAAATGAACCTGAGCTCCTGCAAGAAACTGAAAGTGCCCTGGAGATGCTGGGAGACATTGACTTTGACAAGTTGCTTGATGGCACTTCTGACGGCAGCCCAGTCTCTGAGCTGTCAGGAGAGAATGGAAATGTCACTCAGGCAACCTACACCTCTCAGGTCATGACACCCAAGCAGGTGCCTGCCCTCCCAGAAGGTCTGCCTATGCTACTTGAAAAACGCATTGGAGACCTTCGAACAGTAAGTATGAATTCGCTGGTAGTGGATTGCATTCAAGAATCTGAGAGAATGAGGAAGAACAATTAGGAGCCTTGAGTGTCATCCTTGAATTGTTGACTGAAACTTTAGAAGCAAAGAATTTATGTTAATGGCAATCTTAATGCCTGTGTTTATACTCAGATGGAAAGGGGCAGAGATGATGCAGGTCAGTTATTCAAGCAGTGTTTATTTCACAGTGGAAACAGGGTTTTCTGAATCTTCTGTGTACAATATCTTGTAATGTTCGTTTATTTATGGGCTTTTCTCCATAATGGAAATACCAGTGTTACTTTAACTTGAACTATTATTTGATAAAATGGAATGGGTGTTTTCTGCTTTTGGAGGAGGTAACCTGAAATATAGCTGCAGCTTACAAATCCATGTGTTGGTTTTTTGGCTTTAACTTGCCAGATAAAGAAAGAAAAGGGAAAAAAAAACCCAAAGTAAAAAAGCCACCAAAACCAGAAACCACCACCCAAGTACAAAAAACAAACCAACTAACCACAAAACTGAACTTTTTCTTCTGGAAGGTTAGAATGGAATCTGAACTTCTCAAAAATGGGATGAAAGATGTTAAATTAACAAGTTACGAATATCCTAGTAAGTTATTGAAAGGGATCAGAGCTATTAAGGTATTACATACTTGTTGCAGTTATGGATGTTATCTTAAGTTGAGAATAAATTTGTTCCTTGTTCAGATTATGATATTAAAATTTTTCCTTACTTAGAATGAAGTGCAGCTTTTCTTTACTCATAGTAAGTTTTGAAAAAGCAGTTCAAGTTACTACCTTTTTTGGACAAAAAGAGAATAATTTAAACAATTGTACAACTTGCTTTGCTCTTACCTGTATGGAAATGTCTTCTAGTTTTCTTACTTATTTTTAACATACCAAGCTAAATACAGCCAAGAAATTAATATTTACTGAAGTGAAGGAGCTTCTGTCTATCTTTCAGTATGCAGGTTAATTTTGCTATGAATCAACAATAAGCTTCTAGCAAAAGTGCAGAATTGGATTAGGCCAAAAGTCAGGAAGTGTTAGTGACCTACCTCAAGTTAATTCATGTTGCTTCTCTGTATAACAATCCCAAACCAGTCAGGAGGGATCTTTGATTCAGTGGGTCTTGTAAAACATAACTCCTCATAGAATCATAAAATGGTTTGGGTTGGAAGGGCCTTTTAAGATCATCCACTCCAATTCCCCTGCTGCTGGCAGAGACAACTTCCACTAGACTAGCTGGGAGCTCTTCTGTCTTCCATTTTTGTCAGTGTCTTCTGGAAGCTTCCTGGCTGAACAGAGCAAGTTTAAGTTTATACTTGGGGAGCAACTAGTCTGTATGTTGACTTAAAGGCTGCAACTTCCATATGTCCTGTAAATTGCATTCAGACTCTTCTCAAAAGCACTAAAAATAAGAGTCTTTTCAAATATTTACCAGACTCTCACAGCTTTAGAGCTCTGTAACATCAAGAAAAATTTATAAAGCTGTAGGAAGAAGCCTATGCTCCATGGCTGGGGAATAGTGTATCGAGATTAAAAAAGTAATATTAGAAAGCCACTGACTAAAGGCAATAAAAACTTCCTGGTTTCCTTTGGTAGATTAATGTGATCTAGTTCCTTGAGTGGGTTATTCTGACCTACCATGACAGAAAGCAATATTGTACGTAAGCAGGAAAGTAAAAAAAGGAAATAGTGAATATTTTTTCTATTTGGAAGGTCACTGTCAAGAGAATCACTCTTGAAATAAAACCCAACCATAGTTAGTTATAGTAATGAAGTTTTTCAGTCTGCCAGTGTTGGTCTCTTTAAAAGCCATCAATGCTATCCAGCATAATAGTATAATGCTGGAATTGCCTTTCAGTGTCTACCTGGGAACAAAATGTCAAAACGTTTTCATCTGCTTTATATAAACCAGATGATGATTCTAATCCTTGTGTTAATTCGGCATAAAGGTACTGGATTTAAGACTTTCTTACTTGTCTTTTTGGTACCCTATCACTTGCAAGCATCTATAACCTTTCTAATTTTTTTAGCAGGAAAAATGCTTCAGCATTCTTAAACAGATAGTGCCATCCCCTCAGCAGCTGAATTTATGGTAGAAAACAATGAGTGGAATGCAGTGCTTGCAGGAACTTAAACTCCAGTATCAGTGTTCATGACTGAAACGATAAAGCATTCAGACCATGGTCTACCTTACTGCTTTGAGTGTCACACTGTTTTCCTGTGCAGTGTAGAATTCACAATTTTTAGAAATTTTTTCTTTCGATTTAATTTTAATGTCATGAAATTTCTTTCTTTACAAAGAGCAAGAACAGTAAGTATTTAATAGTAATAATTTAATCATATTAGCACTTGCACTTACTTGTAGTTTTTAGCTATGTTGTTGCAAGTCACTATTCTATGGGGTTTTTTAAGACATAATTAAAGATTCTTAATTATTTGAATATACAGCCTCATGGTGTGTTGGCTTCCTCTGTTTGTCAGTCACTATAATGACACCACACTTACCTACTTTTCTGCATGGATATAATCTTCTAGCTCCTCTAGATATTGTAGTCTGATCCCAGTGCAAATATGTAAGATGACAATAGGCCTCTCAAAGTGGGGCTCTTTTTTCTTGACTTCTAAAATTCTGCAGAGTAGATATACACTAGAGAAAGGTTCTTACTGATTTTTGTAGAGTGGTACAGGGAATTGGCTTTGTCCTATAAGCTGTCATTCCTAATGGGGGGAAAAAATTATCTAGGTGATAAGAACAAAGATAAAGGGATTCTTGTGAGATCAGTAAGAACTTGTAATAGAAGGAAATATGTATATAAATATGGCTGTCTTCCCCCCGCAACCAGGCTTGGGAAGAGACCAGACAAAAACACTAGAGATGCAGTCTAAAGATGGCAAAAATGCTGGACAGCAGCAGAAAAAAGGGATGAGGTATTCCTCTAGCATACATAATCCCATTGTAGAAATTGCAGTGAAGGTTGGAGAGGTGTAATGCTCAGAAAGCTGGGAAGATGTAACTGGATGAGGCACATACCAGGTAGAAAAAGATAGAGTAGAAATGTGTTAGTTAATGCTCTTGCCTTCTTGACCTGTCAAACAATGCTTCTCTTTTTAAAACAGAAATAGTAGAATGTTGTTGATGGTGAGGTGATAAAGCATCTACCATTTTCATAATGGTTATTCAAAAGATGAATGTGTTAACATCAGTGATCCAGGCAGATCGTAAACAGAAAGATTGTCTGCCCTAGAGCAAGGTGTGTATATTTGAGCATAACAGTAACAATGCTCAGTTTTTTCTAAACAGCTAAGAATAGCTTGGTTTTCTTTATTCTTTTCCAAGTAATGTTTTCTGGGAATTAAAAATATGATATTGCTGTAAAAGTAAAGATACAAAGATTGCTGAGTTCAAAATACTCTACAAACTTGGATGCTTTTTTTTTTTTCCCTTGTATTTCCAGGCTGCCAAGATGTTTGATGAAGAAGGCAGAAAGAAGTTTTTCACACAGGACATGAATAATATTCTTCTGGAGTAAGTGCTTATCTGTAGAACCTTCCCTTTTTGGAAAGGGGGTGAAAGGAAAAGTACAGAAGAGGAAGTATTATTGAGGTTGTTCCAACAAGGCCCTTAAAAGTCAATGAAGGTAGATCAGTCTAAGCTAGTTATTAGCTAAAGAGATTTATATATGCATAAAATTCCAGTCATGCCTGTCTGTCTTCATCCAGTGTAAAATGTTTTGTAATGCCCTGGTTCTTGACTTTATGTATAAAATTCAACAAAATTGCCATTATTTACTCCTGTCTCCCACTTTTGTGACTCAAAATACCTTCAGCTTTCATGAGGGCAAACACCAGATTTTTTTCTCTGTAATCTTCAATTAAGGGCTTAATATAGAAAGTTCTGCATTCATATTCTAAGAAACAAAAGTAATCTCTAGAAGACTATAATTGTCAAATTGTATCGATTTTTTGATTCACAGTGGTGAGAGTAAACTAAATTTGAATGAGTGTTCGACATTGCTGGACAAGTAAATACATGAATGGTTTCTTGCCGTTGATTAGGACTTCTTCCTTTTATTAAAAAGCTTATCTCAAAATTATCCCAAGCTGCTATTTTTATTATGCCTAGCTAGGTATGCTTCCAAAGCTTCCTTAGGTTTTTGTTCAGATGTCGTCTTTACCTTGGAGTGCATATCTGATTGAGTGTCTCCTGTTTGTTTGTCAGTATTGAGCTACAGTTACAGGAGGTGAATCCCGCCATCCGCAATGGAGTGTACTCACACCTGGAGGCTTTCGTGCCGTGCAATAAGGACACGCTGATAAAGCGCCTGAAGAAGTTACACCTCAATGTCCAGGTAATGATGGGAAGAGGAGCTTCAGCAGGAGTCAGTTATGTGACAGCAAGGAGGACTGAATGCAGCAGAGTAGAGCAGTAGCCACACACCTCAAATCAAGCAAAATATTTTGGATCAGTTGCTAGATAAGTTTAAAGGCTTCTTTCCATATACCTGATATTGTGACTACGTTAGGAACAAATATTTTAAGTATTTCAGAGTCTTTGAGAATTAAGTACTTTCATCTTGAAAGCTGGGTACAAGCTATTAAGGAGTGTTTCTGCTCTCATCACTAAGTATTGCTGTAGTCACAGGGTACATATCAAAGCAGCAGAATTAGAAAGCCACAGTAATAATGGTTATGATAGGCTAAAAAACCATACTTTTCTGTCAAGAAAAAAGGAAGGCTACATAGGTGGTAGATGATGCAGCCTGTATTTGTTCAAATTCCCCTTTGTGACTAGGTCTTACAAATACCTTTTATGCCATTTTCGGTTACTTTTCTTTTGAAGATTGTTTTCCTGTTGAATAGAAAAACTATCTGTGATCTGAAGGACCTTGACCAGATTTTTTAGATAAAATCCCAGATTAAATCTTGCAGAGCATCTGAAGATGAATGCAGAGATCTCAGTACTTGCTTGTAAAGCAAACAGATTCAAAAGCTATTTCTAAGCAGATAGACATAAAAGAATATTCTAGTTCCTCTCAATAAGAAATTAATAATGTAAAGTCAGAAGATGTAGAAAGTAAATTTTTAACATGCAGCGAAATGTATAGTATATCACCTTAATGTTTGAAGTTCTTAATATTTGGAGACAATTCTAAATACATAGTCCTTACCTTTCAGGTGCATAAATTGCATGTAATAATAACCCAGTACTTGGATAATAAAATACATATTAATATTTTGTTCATTACCTAGGATGCTTTTATACCACGGATTTTGGAGACCTGATTAATACAATATTTATTTGCAAATGTTGAGATACTGATTGGTCAATTTATCTCACTTTTTCCCCCTTAAGTTTTTTTCCCTTCCCTATTTTAATTTAAAAGCATTATTTAGAGAGAGCATTCCATAATGTTTTGGGATATTCATGACACATTTATTTGTGACTATCTTTTGTTGTTTCTGGTCTCAAGACTTGAGACATATGTGCATTTATATAATGCTGTTGCACCTAACAGGATTCAGGTGCCATGTAGAATATGTCTGTTGCAGTCCATAAATAGTACTGGGAATGTTACCTTGGGAGTGATCCAAAAATTTTCATGAAACTATCTGAAATGGTCTTTATTTTACATCTAATAGGATTATTTTGGTGCTCCTCTTTTCACAGGATGACCCCTTGAGAGAACCATTGCAGAAGCTGAAACTGGCTGTCAGTAACGTCATGCCTGAACAGTTATGCAAGTATCAAGAGGACTGTCAGGCCCGCAATCAAGCCAAGAATGCCAAGTAGGTTATTCTGGAGGCTGTGCATGCTATTTAGAGCCCAACTGGAAGTTTGTATCCATGTTGTTTCCTTAGCTCAGAAAATCACTCAGCTCCAGTTTAAGGATGTCTTTCTTGAATTATACAAAATACATAATTTTGGTTAAGTGTTATTGTCTGACACCAGAGAGAAATTCTATTAACTGAGTGAGATAGGTCTTGATAGAAAAAATAATCTGAAGGATTACTGGTTGATTCCTAAAATGGTGGATTAATGGAGGAGGATGGTATGTTGAGGTTATTGATATATTTTGTCCTTGTTCATTGTAATTGTTTTGATGATAGTGAACTAATTTTAGACTTGGAGGTACTAATAGTTCAATAAGTAGCCTGCTACTTCCCAGTAGAGGCACTGCTTGAAGCTTATAGGGGCATCAGTGAAAGCATCTGTACAGTGTGTCCTTTTTATTTGTCTACAAACCATAAAGCAGTGGGGAGAGGGACATTAAACTGTTTATTCTATAAGGAAGTATAGCAAAAATCTGAAAACAGGTCCTCTGTGGGTTATTTTTTCCCTTAACACCTAGAATAACACTCCTTTATCAATGAAATATTTTGTCTATGTAGTATAGCTCTAAAGAAAATAATTGTTCCAACTGTAGGTCGCAAGCAGAAGATGAACGAGAGAAAAATGGATCAGAGGAAGATGATGATGAGAAACCTGGAAAGAGGGTTGTTGGACCTAGAAAGAAGTTTCACTGGGATGACACAGTGAGGTAAGACAAAACTACCATTTCCACCAAGAATTTCACTGACTTTATAAAGGGATCTCCAAGAGGATGTTATTACATAAAACTGTTGAATAAATAATTTTTCCCATAATTATACCTTGGAGAAGTTTTGAAGAATGTTGGTGTTAAAGAGGTGAACTGGAATTCTGTGAAGGTGAAACACCTTCTTTAACTCAAAAGGAAAATCATCCTGTGTCCAACCCTTTCAAGTTTCACTGCTTGTTTTCCTGCTTTATCCAAATACTTGAGAATTTGCCATAAAAGAGGCAAGCCTCCCTATCCAACAACTAGAATAATGCATTCATCTTAACCTCTTCTGTTTCCTTTGAACACAAATTTTTTTGTTATCTCTCAAGAGTAGCACAGATTCTGATGTGAAATTATCATTACTAGAGTTTGGTTTCCTAGAACAGACTTTTCTGAAAACTGAGATGACTGTTATTTAAATAATCTAGACTTTTAAGCAAGCAGATATTTCTACATTAGTAATTTCTCATGCAAGATCTAAGATAATCGTAGTATAAAAGCAGGTGTGTATATATATTATTAAGAGGGGCTGGTGAACTTCTCTCAATTCAACAGGGAAGCAAGCTTCAGGAAATACATACAAACAATATATCTTGGATTGATCTGGAGGGGAGAGATATTTAAATCTGTTGCTTTTTTCATTCAAGAGGCTCTGAAAGACTGATGTTACTTAACTGTGCACTTTTATATTTTCAAGAATGAAAGACAAAATCCCTGTCAGAATCCTCTGTTTAAGTACTCAGTGTAGAATGGATTTTACTTCCTTTCTGACAAATGAGAGGTCACTGTGAGCAAAGTGAGAGGAAATGTTCCAACTATGAGAAAACCACAAAGAAAATGTAAAACAAATTACAAATTGATAGTAGGATGAAAATAAGATCAATAGTGTCTGTTGGAAATGAAGAAGTGACAATGGTAGTCCATGCCAGTTTGCAGTAGCAATACTTTGTGCAGTACAAACTTCCAAAAACACAGTTGGAACTGAGCACTTCCTACAACTATCAGTGGACAGCAGCTTCAATTTCTTAGCCTTTTTCTGCTGAGTTTTTGAAAGGGTTATGTCTTTCAATATATTTATTTTGTTTCTTTTTGCAGGTCTCTGTTGTGTAATCTTGTCAAGATCAAGCTGGGATGTTACGAGCTAGAGCCAAATAGAAGTCAATCTGCTGAAGATTACCTCAAAACCTTTATGGAAACAGAAGTGAAACCACTTTGGCCTAAAGGCTGGATGCAGGCAAGGTAGGATACCTGCTTTATGTATCTATTCATTTTGGTGTTAACAATTTCTTTGGTTCCTATTTATTGTCTTAGATTTGACTCAGCCATGTACTACTGATATTCATTGGAACTTAAGAGTATGTTTGTGAAGCTGGAATATTTTAGAAGAACAAATATTTTTCTAAAATAAATTTTGTCTTGTTTGTAAGCCTGAGAGTGAAAAAAATCCATTGTTTTCCTTGGAAAGCTATTTGCTTTTATCATCTCCTAGAGACTGAATTCACCAACACTTCTAACACAGCATGAAGCATGATGCTTCATTTGAGAAGTATGAGGTGGGAGGGTAACAGCTTAGAAAGTTCTTTATGTGGTATAGGAAGTGTTAATGATCTAGAAATCAGTTTTGCCTGTATGTTGGAACACTGCATTATCAGACTGCTCACACAGGCTTCAAAATTATAAGCTAGAATTTCAACAGCAGTGTTCTCAACAGACTTAAGGTTTTTTGCTCTTTATTTCTTGTTTGCAGTTTGGATGCTCTGTTTTACAGCAGTTAAAAATACACCAGTTTCTCTACGGACATAAGAAGAAACAGCCACACAAAAGAGAGGGAGAAATAAAATGGGAGCAATAGTAAGCTGTTGTGAAATACTGGTTTGGCAGAGATTTCTAATGTTCTGGAATGAAAGGGAAGCAAGTATGGTGTGGCCTGAGTTAATTCTTTCTGTAGCACCCACTGCATAAGATAATTTCATCAAACCTCAACTGGATTGTAAAAGCTAAATGATACAACTAATCAGCTTGCTCAAGAATACCTTGATTTTTAGTTTAGTCAAATCTGTATCAATCTGTAAAAATAACTGTACTGAGATATTTCTCAAACAGTTAGTGTAGAAGTAGCTGGTTAAATAGTAACAGAAGGAGCAAATGAAGTTTTACACTTCCTGACATCCAGATGATTTATTTTTGTTCAATGATTTAGTTTTTAGTGTAAGTATGCTAACGAGTGAGATGTTACCTGTTATGAAGATTTTATTGAATTAGATGAGACAGAGAATCCCACTTTAGTTTAAGAATGGTGGAAGATAGGAAGATCACTGATGATAGTGGAAAAATAGTCAAGAGATAGTGAGCTGATTCAAGAATACATAGAAGTAAAGCACGTTAAAACTTTATATTGGAAAGCCAAAAAATATATGGTTCTCTCCTTTCCATTTGATAAGTCTGCTGAGAATTTCCATCAGCTTTTAAACTATCCATACAACTGGCTTCAACAAAAGACAAAAACAAAACAAAAATCAAAAATGCCCCCCAAAACAAACCAAAACCAGCAACAGACTAAACAAGCTCCAACAGGTGACAGATGATAAGTTCCTGTTGACCAGAAATACTTCATTTACTGACTGGGTGGTGTTAGTACTGTAATGGTTTACAAATTGTCCTGTATCTACTGGGAGGCACTTTCCTGCTTTCTACTAAGGAAGTGAGGTATTGTAATTTGTAGGCAAACTGTTATGCATGGAAAGAGGAAAAGAAAGCATTTCCTGGAGTCTGGCAGTGGTAATTCCTAATACAGCATATAATTCATATTCTGAGTGCTCATTTTATTGGGATGTTAGGTTATGCTTAAAATTTTTCATTTTCATATGTGGCCTCAAGTGAAAAGGAGCTATATAAACTTGAAAAAAAAATATAGGTATTTAATTCTAAAACTGATCTACTGACCATGTATTTTTAAGGAATTCTTACTAATCATAATAGGTCTGTAGTACCAGAACTTTGTGGGTTCAGCTTAGATGAAAATTTTCTTGCACTTTAAAAGTTAACTGTATTTAATGTTTCTCATAACTTCGTAAGAAAGCAAGAGGTAAGTTGTTGATCACAACTGGAAATTACAGAATCAAAGGATTGTTAAGGTTGGAAGGGACCTCTTTTACTGCTCTGTCCTTTTTTTGTACCGTGTTTGATTTCTGTCCTTTTACAGTAGTTATAATTTTGTCTTTAACCTTGAAGGATGACACTACAAATTACTGGGGCCTGTGATTACTTTTGAATTTTCATTTCCCACTTGAAAAGATTAAGGAATGGATAAAACACCAAGAAGGAGGTGGGGAGGGAAATATTCTGGAGAAACTGTATAGGTTGGGAGGTGGCACATTAAACATGTAACGAGGAATGTTGGTTTTGCTCCATGATATTCTTCATAGGCATTCAGTAGCCTCTGACAGAACAATGCAACACAGGCTTGGAGGTTTGTGTGGTGAAGAAAATGTGAAAATGGAGCTGGAAATAGAATCTGAGAAGTAAGGCACTGAACTATAGTGAGAGCATGTCAGTGTTTTCTTAACAGATGGCATGAAATTTTTGTATACTTGGATTTTTTGTCATTATTGCAGCTCTGCAGGTTGTATTATCAGTGGTGAAAAGCACTTGTTTAGACAGCTGTTCATGATGTGGTCAGTGTCAAAGTGATGGCAGTACTGTAAGAAAATGCTATGTGTCCTGGTTTGCCTATCTGGAAACAAGGAAGCAGACCAAGTTTTCATTGTCTATTCGTAGCTGCATTTGAATAGTAAGCTGTAAGATAGATACAGGTCAGCAATCATCTTCATTTTCCACCTGGCAAACTCAGAAGCTGAAAACATTGAATAAAAGTACGTGAAGTGTTGAGATTTGTTATACTGGCTTTTGCCATTCCTTGGCTCTGTAGAAATATGTATGTGTAAGTCCAGTGTAATGAAAGTCAGAGAAGTGATACACAATAGCCTAAAGTTTTTCTTTCACTAAACTTCCAAAAACTTCTACTAAAGTTTTTTCAGTACTAAAAGTACTGAAGAAAACTAGAACCAAGCTTGGCTACTGTGTTCTGACTTTTATCTTCTGTGCTTTAAGAAAACCCCACAAGAGATTAATAACCACAAACCCAAGCCTGTGATCAGTGTGTTGGACATGTAGTGTGAAGAGTTTACAATAATCTTTTTTTTTATATTTAAAATATTTCATTAGTCTTTGAGGAGAGAGCATTCAAAGTGTATTTCTTCTGTCCCATTGAAGGAAGTAATATTCTCTTATGTTGATTTTTGCTTGGCCATTTGCTGAGGTATTTTGAGCATAAATGCAAATTATTGCAATTTTTTTAGAGTCTTCTGTTTATGGATGCCAAGACCTATACCATGTCAGCAATACAAAGTAGTCATTAGCTCCCTTGGATAATCAAAGGCTGGTTCTGAAAACCAAAGGATATTTGGTTGTTTGGTGGTCATATGCTGTTTGTTGCTGTAGAATCACTTAATGTTTCTTTTCTCACTACTGTTTTAGGATGCTTTTTAAAGAAAGCCGAAGTGTTCACAATCACCTCACTTCTGCTCCGTGAGTATAATAGTGACAACTATATAGTGCTAAGATCTTTAGGTTGGGCATAACATCTTCTCTCACCTTCCTGCTGCCTGTGTTAGACAGAGAGAAGGAAAGGGAGGTACTTTGGGATTTGTGTGAAGATACTTAGTGACGTTTATAATCTTTTTTAATGCTTTAATTTAGGCATTCAACTGTAATGTTCTTGCGGCATTGTATTTTAACTCACTTGTGAAGTGGCTAGATAACTCCAGGGGTTATTAATTCTTGAATTAATACCTTTTACTCAAAGCATTGCACACTGCCTAAATTTTGGCATTCAGCATATTAAAGTGAACTCAGACTGCAGTACTTCTTGCTTGGTTTTTTTTCCTTAAAAATATCTCTAATTACAGAAGTCTGTGTATCTTAGTGGGATTTTTTTCTTACTCATTTTCAGACAACACTGTGTGCCTCTCAGGAGCTGTCCACATTCAGTCAGAATTCAAATTGTTATGACTTTAAATAGCACCTCAATTGCAGCTTTTTTGATAAATATGATGAACATAGGATATCTTTCTATATAATATCAAAACTGAGTCATGGTCCACCTACAGTAAAGTCTTTTTCTAACCAGGTGTATTTTTGATTGCTTAGGAAAGGATAAAAAATTGCTTACAAGATGAAAACCTATTGATTGCCCTTGAAGAAATAAAGTGTGAAATGCTGAACCTCTTAAGTTGAAGCCGATAATTAATAATCCTTAATGCAGTCCTTACTTCCATAACTGCAGTTTGTGTACGTTGCAGAAGAAAATCTGACAGTTTGGTAAATGACTTCTTGCAACAAACAAATTAGATGCAATTGTTTTAACAGTTGATAAGCAACAAACCACTTTTGTCGGGGGGAAAAATCCACTGTTTTTATCTGGTTTGAAATGAAAGAGAATAGGAGGCATCCTCCTCAGGAACAAAAATGTCAGTGTAAAAAGTGAAATTATATTGCTATGCTAGAAGACTTCAGTGTAGACAAACTCATTATATTAAGAGGCAGAAATTAATTTATATTTTGAAGTTCCTCTAAATCAGAAAAATAAAACCAGCATATATCGTGATCTATATGTCAGGTTATATCATCAATTCAGTTTATTTTGCAACTAGTTTACATAGAGATACATGACCAGAAAATGAATTGATAGTGTGCTATTTTTCTTTCCCCCTGTATTTTAAACTGTTTTTCATTTCAAGGATGTTTTATTATTAAAGCTGGACTCCTGTAGTCATCATTATTGGGATATAATCAGGGAAACACTTAAATTGAAAATTACTTGTCCTTTTTTCTTGTCTTCTGATGCACATTTATCCCTTCTGTTGTAGGGCAAAGAAGAAGGTGATTCTGGCCCCTAAACCCAAACTGAAGGTAAAAGCCTATTAAGATATGTGAAAACCCATTTAATGGTCCAGTGCGACCATTTGTTACAGCCTGTTTCTGCCTCTGATCCTGAAAAATTCTTGCAGAAGGTTTCTGTCAGGCAATGCTTATTGCCTAGGTGGTGCATTACTTCAAAGAATGTAGTACAAAATACTTCTGTATAGCCTTGCCACTTTAAGCTGTATTCATTTTTTGAAAGTTGACTATGAAGAGGTACTAGCTCCAGTGATGTTTCACATTTTTGAATGTGTGCTTTGTGTGTTTTCAGTTTGTGTTAAAATTGGCAATACTGGAAAACAGTGTGGGTGGAAGGATATCCTTGTATAGAGGTCCTCATTTGACAGGACCAGGTGCTGTCTTAATTCAGTAGCAGTTTTACTAAGTGATCACATTAGCTACCCTATTCTTGTCAGTATTGATTGTTCTTCACTATATGGGACACTTTTAGTGATGTGGAGCAACAACACTAGATTTTTAAATCCAAATATTGAATTAGCACACGGGGCTCCAGCACCTAGAAATCATCAGTATCTTAATATGAAGATTTCTATGGTAGATCTTTGGTTTGTCTGAATTTACTGAATAAAAGTATTACAGTAAAGATGACCTTAAATAGATTTCAGAAAGATTATTAAACCTAATGTTTCCTATCCCTTCATTTTCAGGACTCCAGTCCAAAAAAAGAACAGAAAACCTGTATGTCTTCAGTCAGTTCAAGTTGTGCTACTGTACTGAGTTCCAGTGCAGCTGTGTGCACCCCAGCCAGCTCTAGCTGCACAGCAGCTCCGGAGACCATCTGCTTGGATGATTCACTGGATGAAGACCTCTCTTTCCACCCACCCTCACTGGACTCTGTTTCTGATGCTCTGGCAGTTATCAATAATGGTGCCAAGGGATCACCTCTTGGGTCCACCATGGATGCACCAACAGCCAGACCTCGCCCTGGGCTGAGGGAAGAGAAACTAGCAAGCATTATGAGTAAATTGCCTCTGGCAACTTCAAAGAAAGTAGAGCCCACTCAAACATCCCATTCATCAAGTCTTATTGCTGGTCACACAGGGCCAGTACCAAAGAAACCCCAGGACTTAGTTCACACTGGTATCTCTTCAGGCCTTATTGCTGGATCTTCAATTCAAAATCCCAAGGTTTCCTTAGAGCCTTTGCCAGCCAAATTACTTCAACAAGGACTACAGAGATCTAGTCAGATCCAAGCTGCTTCCTCCTCTTCTCAGACTCATGTTTCTTCCTCTAAGACTCAAGCAGCTATTTCCACCTCCTCTCAAAGAACCAAGGATGCTAATATCTTGGTATCATCTGCTGAGGCTCAAGGTGGTACTTCCTCAACATCACAAGTGACAAAGGTGCACCAGCATTCAGCTGTACAACAGAAATATGTATCTCCCTTGCAAGCAACTATTAGTAAATCACAGACCAATCCTGTGGTGAAATTGAGTAATAATCCCAAACTCTCTTGCTCATCACCAGTCATCAAGGCTCAAGATAAGTCTGTAGTGTATCGCCTGCCTTTGTCTAATCCCTCATCCGGAAGTGGCTCTCAAGTGTCTCACCCACTGGTTTCTCGGACAACATCCAGCACCTCTACCTCTAGTAACTATTTAGCCAAGGCTATGGTTTCTTCCCAGGGTTTCAAGCCTCCCTTCTCCATGGCTGCCTCTCCCAAACCTGCTGCCTCTCCCAAGCCCACTTCATCTAAGCCCTCTGTGACACCCAAGCCCAATGCATCACCTAAATTTTCATCCAAGTCCACCTCATCCCCCAGGCCTGCAACAACACCCAGTTCTTCCAGTTCAAGTGCACTAGTTTCCCAGAGTAGTCACTCCAGCAACAACCCCCTTCATAAACAGACCAGTGGTGTAAATATCAGCAGGCAGTCTCCCACAGTGAATTTGCTGTCCTCTAATCGCACCTCAGGCCTTCAGCCTGCAAAAAACCCTCAGGCTTCTTCAAAATTGCCCAACTCTTCTCCTTCTGGAACTGTTGGTAAAAATAATCTGGGTGGAGTTGGAATGAATGTACCTGCCAGCAGAGGCAGTAACCTTAACTCAAGTGGAGCTAGTAGGACTAGTCTGTCTGGGGGAGCAGGAAGTGGAACACAGGGTGCTACTAAACAATTGACAACTCCACACAGACCGTCTTCTGCCTCAGGGTCTCCAGTTGTAGCAGCCAGCGTGCAGGTATGCATCTAACGAGTTTACATTAGAGCCTTACATCAATGTTTATCACAATTACTTTGTAAACATTCTTAGTATATTTTATCTTGATTTGGTAATGTCATAGATTTAATTTTTTTACATTTCTAAGCATAATGCTGATACCAATGAAACTATTCCACATTAAAGAATATGTATTTCCAGCTGATGTGAAATGTATCAGTGTGGAACAAATCCTTACTGTAAACTGCTTCTTGGACTATACTGTGGAACAGAATTCACTTTTTTTCTTTTTAACAGCACTAGAGAAGGTAAGCTTTATGTGACCATATTTTCAGGGGATGTATTTACTTGCATTATTTGATTTGTGTATTCTCTCATATTTACATATTTGTAATGATGGGAGTCATGTAAAAGGTGTCTTTGTATATTTGTTGTCAGACTTCATGATGAACCTCAAAACTAGAGTTCAGTTGCTTGTGTTGAGTGTAATTCAAGACCTGTAATTGTAATTAACACTTGCAAGGGCTTCTCTTTTGTATTTGTGACTATGTATTTTATTTTGTAGGATCTAGTCAAACTGAATGAGACACTCCACTAATGTATAAATGCCCTAGAAACTGAAAGCTTACACTATCTCTAGAGATAAGACAAATCAAACAAAACAAATATTTTGAAAATACTGTTGTTCTAAAACATATAAACCTATTAGTTACCCAGAAGACAACCTGCCTTCCCAAGTTGTCTTTTTACTGGGAATGCTTGATTACTGAGATGATTTGATGTTTTCCTCTCCCTAGTGATCTCTATGCTGAAGTCATCAATACTTAAGAAAAGTAGTATTGCTGTAAATTATATTCTTGGTGTACAGCAAATGAAAAGCTTTGTACTATTCTGAATAGTGCACATTGCTGTTGCATGGGAGTGATGTATACTCAATTTCTAGCAATATTTTATGATCTTTTAGTTTGCCATCAAATTCTTCTTAATGCAACTGAATAACAGGAGGAAGATGATTTTTACGAGACATTTCTATGGTCTTTCATCCTACTGTACTGAAACAGTCAGCAATGAAAGTCTGGCAGGCTCTGATGCAGCATTCACTTGCTCTGGGTTCTCTGAATGGAAAAAAATCCACAGCCTATATGCTGTGTACAGGCCACTAGGTACCACATAGGGTCTGGAGAAGAGCAGAACCAAGTACAGTGCAATTTGAGTACTCTGGAGGGTGCCTGGAGGAGACAAAAAGGGCTACAATGACTGGACTGGGAAGAGAGTTGTTTCTACCTGGTGCGGTCAGCAGAATACAGTGGATGCAATAGCTGTGATGTAGAACAAAATGTGAAATGGTGTGCTAGTGCTTCAAGATTATGGAGAAGGGAAGTAAACAGTGTTGTGTTGGATGATGAGATGAACTCTGGGAAACCCTGCTGTAGCTGAAGGCAAGTAATTTTTATGTTAGAAACACTGACCACAAGAGTAAATTACATGCATTTTGGCCACAGTCCTACTGAAAACCACTGAAATGGGGGGATGTGTGGTGAATAATCAAGTAACACGGGTCCATACCATAATACAGCAAAATAAGATGTGTTGGTATATAGAAAGGGGTAAATCAACTAGAGCAGCATATGGTATCACTAAAATAATTATTGAGACCTTTCATGTGGGTTTTTTGACACTTCAGAAATTATTTTGATAACCTAAAAATGATTCAGAAGAACCATGTTCAGTTCAGATTTTCAGTATGAAATCAAAGAAGATAAACTATTGAATAAAGCTGTTGCTGCTGTGCAGTATGAAGCTTAGTCAGTGGAGTACATTCAAGGAAAGATTAGAATTGTCTCCCAGCTCAAGTATACTTAAGGAGAAGAGATTTGTGATGATAGAGGTTTTTATTTAGCTGTAAAGGTCTTACGGCTGGCTGCTGAACTGACATGACTTCCAGACTAGCTGTTAGGTACAATGTACTAAAGACTTAGTTACTCCTCTTAAAACTTCACATAAGACTGGAAGTGAATCTCCTTTTCTTTAAGGCCTCAGGGATTTAATTCCTATTTGAGATGCTATTAGAAGATGAGAATGGTACCTGCATTGCTCATTATAGTATTCTGGTCTGCTTACATTGAAGATGAAACTAGATGATTGATAATGTGATCATGTGATAATAAAGGTGTCTTTAATTAGGAAGCTTCCAAGAAGTGTTTCCCTCCTTTCCACTTGTGATCGGCACAATTATTTACCAGAATACAAGTTTATACCTGCTGAAGCCTCACAGAACGTTGCATCTTAAGGACACAAAGCCAAAGTGTACATGTGTGATTTCCTTAAAAAGCTCTACCTATCATTAATACTCTTGAGCAGAATCTGGCTTAGACTTCTAATAATGACTCAGATCTACATGACCAGGATGAACCCTTTTAAGAACTCTTGTACATGAGTTAAATAGAAACACCTGAACTGCAGTTCCTTTAGGGCATGCTCTGAAGCTCTTTTCTTCACTGTACTTCTCTCTTCTTTTTGAGTAAGCAAGATCTTGGCAGAGCACTTTACAAAGTTTCTGTTTTCAGGCATTTTACAAATTCACAGTTGCAAAACATTACTGTATGGCTTTTGTTTTGTTATCCTTTACTAGATTACATAGACAATGAACAGTTGTCATTTTTTTGTATATAAGCTTATTGTGAAATTAGTACTTTTAAAGGCAAAAGAGAATAGTACTGTGTTGATACTTTTCATTCTTTTTTTTTTTCTACTTGTGGGATAGAATATGTTGTAGAAGTTGGTGCCTTTAAGATGACCAATATAAACATTTTCTAGGAACATCACGTATAGGTAAATGCCCTTTACAGGGCCACTGTTTTAAAATACTGTATTTTCTCATAAGAAGCAACTGTCCTTTCTTTAGCTGCTCTCATTGGAACATCTTAAGACCAAAACTGGTAATAAAAACTTTAGCCATGCCAGGAGATCTCATCACTTTGCTTTTTCTGTAAGTTGTTATTACAGAACTCAGTGAAATGTCATTTTCATTTTAAGTTCATGTGTTCATTAAAATGATTGTAAGTTTTGGGTTTAGTTGAGGCTCACTTGTAAAAATGTACAAATTTGAAATCCTATTCTGGCTGAGTATTCTACATTCAAATAACTACAATATCTGAATTGGAGTCTGATTCAAAGTGCTTTCTATATTAACTGTTTTGTAGTAGATAATTAGAGAACTGAACATTTAGCATATGAAATTACTGTATATGTAGTGAATTAAAGATCATTAAACAAGAATGAGCTGATCTAATGTTAGTGGAATTAATGTGATTTGGGAGCTGTTGTAGCTAAAATGTTCTAGCTAATCTTGCTTTTTTTATTTTAAAACTGCAGTGAATTTAACTTCATTTTGACATTTAGAGTGGAGAGATTATTTTCTTTTGCCTTTTCCTCTGACATGTGCATACACACCTCTACATACTTATGTATGCAATGCATTTTGCTAACCTAACTTCTTAAGTTTGGGGATTCTTACATATGAATCTTAATTTTCAAAACTGATTGTTTCTCTGCTACCTCTTTAGAAATAATGTTCTGTTAAGACCCAGATTTGGAAAGGGGAGAGGTGTAATACTGTACTTCCAAAGAACTACAGGCCTACCTTGGATAATTTCATATTATTAATCTAATAGAAGATATTAGACCCTGTGTATAATTGGAAAGGCGATCAAGGAAATTACCTATAAGGCTGATGAGAAAAACATGATAGATGAACCATGCTCTAATGTCAGAATCTGTGATATAATTGTGCTTGCTTAGCAAATGTACACTGGGAAGACTTCCTAGGTAGATAAGTGGATATTCATCAATAGTTTAATGCACTTCTCAACGGAGCAACGCTTAACAGGGAATAGTTGATTTTTATACCCTTAAAGAATACAATTCAAATCTTTAGAAATCTTGAAGTACTGCCTTTTTTTTTTTTTTTTTTGCATAGTCAACAGCAGGAGCATCGTTACTGGCTAATGCCTCACCTCTGACTCTCATGGCATCACCCCTGTCTGTAACCAGTCAGAACGTGACGTCTGCACCATTAACTCCTTTTGGGATGCTGGGTGGCCTTGTTCCTGTGACTGTGCCCTTCCAGTTTCCCTTGGAGCTGCTTGGCTTTGGGACGGACACAGCTGGAGCGACAACCACCTCGGGATCTACCTCAGCGGCTTTCCACCACAGCCTAACTCAGAGTGAGTGGAATTATGACTCTGTGCTACAAGGAAAGATGCATCCTTAAAATGGAAATTGAGTAGGGAAGCAAAGTCCTGAGACGCTCAGATTTCATTCATGAAAATTCCCACAGGAGAGTAAATGGGATTCCTTCACTGATAAAAACTTTCTTTACATAATTACTTAAGTGTCATTGTTATATTCACAGTATATGTTTAGTTTTGAACGTACTTTTTTTGGGTTAACTTCTAATACCTTATTTTTAGATAGGAGTATAGTTTAAAAGTCTTAAAATGTCACAGTTCAAATAAGAGACTTAAGGCTACTTTGAGGAATCACCATATTAACTCAGTAATCTCAGATATCAAACAGTTCTCTTATGAATTATCACCAAGGAAGCTATTTATGTTCTTAAACCATATAAAATGTTGGTCTTTCTGCCAAACAAAATGATACAAAGAGTTGTATCCCAGTAGCAAGGCATGGTCCTTGCCCTGACTTTTGATTAACTATATTTGAGTAGCTTTTTCTCTGCTGACTTATTCCAGCCATCAGAATGCTAGCAGGTATTTATTCTTCATTGAGGAGATAAGCTGCTACTACAGCTACACTATAAAAACAAAAACTTATTTCATAGAGACTGCCTTTCTCCTCAAGATTTACTTTTATCTCTGCCCTTCCTTTTTTTTCCCCACAGACTTACTGAAGGGTTTACAGCCAGGTGCTCAGCATGCAGCAACGCTGTCTCACTCACCTCTGCCTGCTCACTTGCAGCAAGCTTACACAGGTAAAGACATGATATATTTCTTACTACTTATTTTTAACTTATTTTAGCTTAAAAGACAGTCTTCTGCCTTAGACTGAAATATAATGTACACCAGTATGTTAGAGAAGACACAACACAGGGACAAACTTCAAGAGCAGCTGGTGGAACTTACTCTATTGTAGCAGTATTTTTGGAACCTGAATGATTTCCCCCCCTATTTCTCTTCAACATCAGGAACAAAAAAAATTCAATACTTTAGTGCAGCAATTCTAGAAACTGAAGTATACGAATTCAACTAGTGGGGAAAAAAGGAATACTGGACACTAACATGATTGTTTATAGGCTGCATAAAGTTTTTTTTTCCACTAAAAATTTTCATTTCCCCTTTTCAAGAGAAACCGACTTTCTAGCTAAAAGCTTTTTTTGTGTTTCTTCTAAGAGTAGATTCTGTGTGAATGGTGGGATGATCTCTTAATGGAATATCTGCTTTCCTTAGGAATTTTAGCTTTATAGGAGTTGCATGTTTTGATTGAGAAGAGAAACTTGAAGCAGAACATTTTATTTTTCTGTCTGTAAGACTTAGAGCAGGAAAACTTTCAGAAAGCTTTAGAAGGTGCAGTTTAGAGTGTACACCTTTCTTTGTCACCTGTAATGTGTTTTCTGGGAGCCAGGAGAAGGAATGGGAAGGGTGGCAGTGGTTTGGTGGGCATTCTTCATTTGAGAGTTCTCAGTACCAAAAAAATGGGCAGTGTTTTAGTATGAAGCTTGATATATCAGGTATCAACAAGACTATTTCTAATAAATGAACTATGGAAAAGATGCAGTCTTCCACTCGGTAAAGACAATGTACTTTTTGGTGATGCTAAAGCTGAACCTGCCAAATTCCTGTCTCTCATACTTTAAGTTACAAAACTAAAAGTTCACCCATGCTTTTATTCTTCCCTTTTGTTTCTGTCTCAACTACAGATGGAGGCCAAAGTAAAGGGGACACTAAGTTACAGCGGAAAAACCAGTGACTTCTGGACAAGCAAGGGAGCTGAAGCAGTTCTGGTTGGCTGACAGAATCTGCCCAGTTGGGAAAGTGCTTATTGTCACAGGGCTGCTGTTTCTGTCAATGTTTACATATTCTGATCCTAAGCACTGTGGTGAGAGGAAGAAGAAAAATAAAATAATACTTGATCAAAGAGAGAAGGAAAAGGAGGACTGGTCCTCCTGGTCATGCAGACTGGTCATAGTTTGATATTGCCTAAAGAAACAACCTTTTTTATCTGCTCTGATTGGCTCTTAAAAGAAATTGATGATCAAACCCACAGCAGCACCAACATTCTGTTTCTGGGTGAAGTCCAATGAAAAGTGGAAAGGTGAAACGAGCTAGAACAGTTTCTCTGTTCATTGCATAAGGTGGAATCATCCAGTATCATCCACTTCCGAAGTGCCCAGTGTAAGATTATGTGTAGGTCCTGAGTGTACTATACGGTTGTGGACCAAAGGTTATGTAGAATAGAGATGGTGCTGGGATACTTTGCATTATAATTAAACCTTTAGACAAAAGCAGTTTCTGATAAACGGGCATTTATCCAGCTTTAGAAGGCTGTTTGGCTGTAGGGAGCCTATAAGATGTATGCAGCCTCAATAGAGAATTGTCTTCAAAAACAGATCTCCTGGTACATCAATATGTGAGACACAGACTATTTGATTTATTTTCAGGGTTTTTTTTTTAGTACAAAAGTTCTTATTTAAGGGAGGAAGGGGATGGAAATTAATTTACATGAAAAGAAACCCACCTTTTACTGGTCAGACTAGCATTTCTTTCCCACATTGTTTTTAAATCACACTAATGTTTCAGTATTTCCATTTGTTAAACTTTCTTTTCCCTCGTGCTTATTTGCTACTGAATAGATGCTCTATTAATGTCTTTCCTAAACCACAGCCAGTTCTTTTCTGATTCTCAGGCTGCATCTTTTATCTAACCCCTCCCAGAAGCCATGCATTATATTGATTTGCTAGTTAAAGAAAGCTGATTGCGACCTATTCCAGAGTCAGATTAATACTGCTTCAGGCATTAGCCAAAGAGGAGTCGTTCAAAAGCGACCAGAGGTGCCTTCTCTTCTGGGGGCTGAATGGGTTGTCTCCAGCATTTCCAGCCCCTGCTGGCCTGGGGAGTTTTAGCTGAACTCTTTTTTACATGGTAGCACAAGACTGCAGAGCTGGCTTTGTTGGTTTTTTTTGGTTTTTCCTTTGATAGCAATACATTAACTGGTTCACATGTAAGATTAGGAAGCATCCAGCACCCGTTGCACTTTTAACACTAGGACAGAACTTTGCTATTGAGTCCCTTGTGCTGTGAGATAAAAGGTGAGAATGGCAGAAACTAAAATAAGTCATAGGGAAAAGGAGCAAATAAACTAGTATGATTCTCTTCTCCTTCAACCCTGAAACATTCCTTTGACCAGAGATGCTGAAATTCTTAGTAAATATTTTTTCTGGTAGTTTGACTTGAGATTGAACTGGACACTACTGGTTATCTCACACCTTTTAGAGAGACTTTGACCTCGAATCTTCAATGTTTTTTGCTAGATTACTTAGAGCTTGCAGGTTTCTTTTACATGTGATTTATTTTTCTTAGATCAAACAACAATTTCTTTTCTATTTAGAGCTCATTTTAATTTTATATAAATATATATACATAAATTTAAAATAATATATATTGTGTATTTAGTATAAAAATGTTGGGTTGAGCTCAGCAATAAATGTTTTTGCACAACACTTCTGTGAAAGACAGATTGAATTAAGATGCATTAGTTCATTAGTTTCACTCCACAGCATCTGCCAATTAAATGCTTTTTAGGTGGTGCTAATGTTTATATGGTGTGTTGACCAGATAAGCTTGAATCTCCATCGAGGTTTAGAGCTGAAACACATACAGCCATGTAGACCTTGGCATTTATACTGCACAAATTCCGTGAAAATACCATAAATTCTTAAGAATGCAAGCTTCATCTGTTATTTTTTTCTTTTCTCCAGGAAGGGTTGAAAGAAGCCAACTTTTGTTTTTTGAGGCCCAACAGCTCTGTCAGGATGTTAATTCTCTGAACTGTGTCAAACCTGAGAACTTTAGCGATGCATGCAGCTAAGGGAGTTGTGGCAGTGAGCCATTGGGCAGCAATATACTTAAAGGACCCTGTCCTAAGAGAGTTCTACCTCTTCTGTGTTTTCCTCATCAAGGCATCCCATTCAAATTGTCATCTTTTGTCTTCATACTTACTGAAATTTTGGACTGGGAGACTTGGAGCCCTTTATAACTACAGCACAAATTCCCTTTCAGCGTTCCTTTCTTTCTGGAAGTATGCTTCATCTTCAGTTGAAGAGTATCCTCTCTAAATCTTGAGGGTAGCAATAGTCCTGTCTCTGTGTCCTATTGAGCTTCTCAGTCTTGGGAAACAAGTAAACTAATACTTATTGTGGAAATAGATACTAGGATGATGAAAATAAAGATGACCGTACATTTTGTGACATCAGTTCAAACAACCTCCCCCCAGCAGGTAACTGTTTTCAGTCATTACACTCCTGTTAGTCATTATGCTCCTGAGCATCTTTTGAATGAACAACATTGGGGATGAGAACCCTCTTTGGATTTTCTGTTCTCCCTGGTTAAACTTAGCAAGGCCAAATCAAAGGAAACAATGAGGTGGTTCTCCAAGAACTTTACAGGTAGCATAGACAGGATGGGAAAGAGTTCTGCAACATTTGAATGCAAAATTAGGTTAATGTTTTACTATTTTCTGCATAGCAGCTCTTCTGAAGACATTCCCCCCCCCAGGTTTTTACTACTTAAGGGCCTTTGTTAATAAATAAACTGTAGTTGTACATATTAAATAAACCCTCAGTATTCACAAGCAATAAGAAAGCCAAGTAGAGCTGTCTTTTCCAGGCAGCAGGGCTGAACTTGGTTTGGGGACTGTATATGAGCTAACATGTCAAGCTCTCTGAAAGCCCCGAACAAATGCAAGCAATAACTTTCAAACATAGGTTTTAGATGTTGAAACTGTCTGGGTAATATTCTCTGCTACATGATCCAAAGTCCCAAAAACCATGGTAGCTATTTTAAATCATTAGAGACTCTTGCAAAGAAAGAAGGCAAGCTAGATGAAAAACAGGCTGCAGAATTTTCTCATACCTTGGACTGTAACCGCAGTGTTCTCCCATTCCAAGACACAAATGGCCTAAGTCACTTTGTCCAGCCTTCTCTGTTGATTTGAGAAACATGTCTAAATACTAATCATCTGAGTCACAAGTGCAGATGCTGTGGGTTTCACATCTGTTTTCTGCTAATCAGAAGTAACTTTTAATTACTTGGGTTCTGCTTTGTGTTTGAATCTGATCAGAGTTATCTGATGCACCGATTTAAAGGTGGGACAGGTGCTAAAAGCCTGTTCCTTCCTGCGGTCCCATCACCTGACCTTTCCTCCACACTCCTTCTCCACTTGGTGCAAGACCCTTGAGGACATGAAAACAGAGAAATCTGCAACTCTCCCAAGCTGCCATCAGTTGTGCGAACCAGTAACCCTCTGGGAGTCACTTGGACTCCAACTAACTTTATCACATTTGCTGCTACATTAGTAAAATGAACTTTTGGCTGTATTTATTAGCAAATTTTAATCTAGTTTACAGGTTGGTGTTTTTTTTCTTTTGATTAGTTTTTGCCCACTGTTGGATTAGAAGCGTTCGGGTGTTTGGGTTGGTGGGTTTTTTGTTTTGATTTTTTGTTTGTTTGTTTTTGAGTGAATTGGTGAAAGCACAGTCCCTCTTCTACTTTTGTTCTGTATTGTTTTGAAGATGGCACTGCAGGGAAAACCTACAGCCAAGCCAAACTGTGGAAGGCTCCCTCCCACACCTAACTTTCATCTTTTGCTGAACTGGGGGGAAAATCATTAAAGGGACACTTGGTTTTTTTGTTTGGGCTTGTTAGTTGTTTTGGTTTTGTCTGGGGTTTTTTTTTCTTTTCATAAAATGAACCAGAAGGTTAAAGCATTAGGTAAACAACTGATTAATTAACACTTTATGCAATTTTAATTTAACAGAAATTTTTAAAAAGGTTGGTAGACTTTAATTGGTCCAAGCTCTGGTGAAATGGCTGTTACCCTTCATGACTTACTTGATTCAGGCCTTTGTCCTTTGTTTAAGTGCCTTTTTTTTTGTTTTTTAATTTTATTTCCCTACCCTCTTTAAACTTTTCTCAGAGATCCCGAAGTGCTGGAAAGCATTTTGGAGGAAAATCTAAAGCTTGCCAAGATGGCTTTATGCTGTTATTCTATTTTTTTCCCTTTTGTAAAGAAAAAAAAAACAAAAACCAAGTGTGTAATGTGTGTAACTTCATAGCTGCTATGCTGTGGCATTGGTTCTGTGTGCTTGTGCATTCTCTCTCACACGCACACTCACACAAGCAATATTCCTGAAACCTGTTCATCCTTCTCCATTCTCCTGGCTCTGTTAAATGCTACTTCAAGGTTGAATGTTTGTGCAAAGATGGCAGTACAATAAAAGTGTGTGCGTGAGTGTGTGTAAATGTGCATGAGAGAAAGGAAGTGGCTAATGAGAATGAAACTTCGCATTTTTCTCAGAAGGTTTTGAATTTGTTTCTTATTAGGTCATGAGTAAAACATTATGGGCCCTGTTTGGCAACCTCATTAATTACTGGACTGCTTCACACAATCACTGAGTCTGAGGCAGAGATGTGTGGCTGACAGCCCCAAGGAGCTGAGGGGTAAATAAAGTTAAAATGGCAGCTTGCAACACATTTGAATTAACTCAATCTTGTGTGCACCTGATCACATCTGCTTGATACCAGTTACTGCAAGGATTCTCATATTTACCAAAGTTGTCACTTTCCACCATGCATCCTATGTAAGAAGGAATTTGGTAAAACCTGCAGGAGTGCAGCTGCTAATTGAGTTTAAAGCTAGCTATGCTTCACATGCTGCCTAAGTCACTCACCCTGTCATAGTTGTACAACTTTTCTAGTTGTACTTCTCAATTTGAGATTTCGTTAGCGGTTTCTTCTCTTATTATAATGAACAGTAAGGTTATGTGTTCTTAGCTGCAGGTAAACCCTCATACTAGTATCTGTGCTTGTTTCCTTGTTCTCAGACAGAATTAGCTATCTGCAATAGATGATCTAGTGATTTTAACAGCTTTGTGCCGAGGAGCTACCTAGCTTATGATTATTTTAAACATGAATACCTGAACTTAGCAATTCACTTGTGGACCAAGTGCTAAACTTAAAGTAACATGCATATGCATCACTTTACTATTCTAGTTCTGTGATGTGCTTCCCCTAAGGGAAGATCTAATTTTGAGTTGCAATATAAAAACGAGGCATTTATTTTGCAGTTGGAATGGAATGATGAGTCCTTCGTAGGTGGAGAACCACTGTGGAAAACAGAAACTATGGTACTATAGATGTTCTTGTGGCAGAGAATAGCCTAACTCAGTTCTTGGCCTGTCCTCACATGTTTGAGTTAACCCATTATGTAAACTAGGCCATAAGTGGATTTCTCCTACCAATCTAATGGTGCCAGTCAAAGATAGGGATTATTGCTACCGCTCAGCCAGTTGGAGTGGTAGTTGAGGGTGCTTCTTAATCTGTTTTAGGTGCATCAGTGAAATTACTTCAGTGAAGTTTACCACGTTCACCAATTACATTGTTTAATTGCTTTTGAACACACATGCTCTTCATCCTAGGCTTATCTGTGGGATGAGGAATCTACAGCTGGTGATGATGGCTGACTGTTGCAGTCTAACAAATACAGCTGTTGTAAAAACCTGTGTCTGTCTACTGCTGAAGAAATCACTGCCAATATAAGCAGCCAGAAGTATGCTTACTGGGCCACTGGAAAGATAACTGTTGTGTAGGGGAATGCTTTGTTTGTGGAAACTTCTGGTGAGCCTTCATCATCCTTTTTCTATGATGCAGTTATCCCTTGCTGCTGTAATAGCCTTTTGGGGCTCTAGAAAGCCCTGGTGCTGCTGTGAATTATGCTGAGAGATCAACATGGCCTGGAACTGGCCCAAAACTGGGGAAGTACAAATATTCCCTGCAACTGTTTTTGCACACTCCTAAGTAAAACTGTGCTAATCTTGTCAGTAGTCAAGGATATAGGCCTCTAATTTGTAGCCATTTCTGACAGCTGTAGTTCTACCCTAACCACCACATTTTTTATCTAGAAATGAGTCAGTCTCTTCCATTGCTGTCATCTCCTGCTTAAACAATAACTATTGGCTACTAAGTTTTTCTTCATGGTAAAGTAATCCCAACCAAGCAGTGTACACTCTGTTTGGCTCCTATCATGCACAGTACTAAAAGGTTTTTTGTTTTTTCCTAGCAATGTGTGCAGATGCATTTTATCAACAGATACTCATATTTGCTACTGTCTAGTACCAAGAGAAAAAGAGTGGGAGAGAATCAACCAAAACCAGTCAGGAGATGCTACTATCATAGGCCAAACTGAGCAGTTGCTGAGGTAGACAGAGCTTCGTTGAGATTAGCAAGATTTCACCAGAGTGGGGAAAGAAACTTTTCTTGTGTTCTCAGCTTTTTCCAGATAAGGCCTTAGTTTGATTAATAGTCACTAATATCAACTATGCAGATAAGTATTTATGTGTTTCAGTGTTACATGTATTCCTTTCCCCAGCTACCCCTCTTAACGCATACTGAAATTTTACCCAAAGAAAATGGAGTATTTTTGAATGTCTGTAATGCAGAACTTTTTGCTAACATGGAACAAAAATGTATTTTAAAAAAGAAACCCTTTCACTGGTGCATCATGTAATGTCAAGCGTCATGAAGTTGCTTGAGAGGGACGCTAAAATCACTTCTTGTAACAGGTTTTAGTCTGAGAGTTTTTTAGAATATTCAGCTCTCACAATTGAATTAAGAAACTGCAGAAGTGTTTTTTAATGTACAGATCGGATTTGGGAAGAAACTCATGAGACATCCCAGGTTTCTTTCCAGCATCAGAAGTGAATTAAATTAATTTCTCACTGAAATGAAGTTGCTTCTAAACCAGGGGAGTTACCACCTAAATGAAAACTAAATCACGAGTCCCCACGTATTTCTCACTGGTCTTTTAGTCTTGTTGTATGTAACTACAAATAACAATTTAGCTCAGAGATGAGAACTGTAGTATGTGTTTTATTGCCAGTGATTCCATCGTGTAGCAATTAGTACCATGTTCTCACATAGTTATCAAGATCTGTACTGGAAATAGATGGAGAAATTTTATTTTTGGACTACTATTAAAAAGAAAAACAAAACAACAAAATTAACTACTACTTTTTACCCCCCCCCAAAAGTCTACTGAAGAGTGCTGTATTTTAGCAGTTAAACTAGTACCCTTGTTAATGTGATTTGTCTCTTGTAGTCTTTTACTGAGAGTTAGAAGCATTTAATGAGTGATCCTTAAAAAGTTGCCATTCTCCAGCTTAAGGTCAGGTGCTTATAATAAAAAGGCATCTGTGATGATAACTTCTGATGATGCAAAATCTCTATGTTCAGAATACTTCATTGGGGAAAAAAAACAGGTGTGGGTACAAGTCCCTTTAGGCCTGCCTGATAAAAGAGGGTCAGTGAAGAAGAGTGCCCTGTACAGCTAATGGCAGTGAGGATCATCCCCTCAACAGCAGTTTGGCCTCTGTATCCTTTGTTTGGTGTCGCTTTATACTATATAAGCAAGTTTGGATATAGCCTGTTTGATTCGACTTGCTGTGATCCCCCAGACAATGAAGGAGCTGAAAAACTGTTTTGCTGCCTTTCACTGGGGAGCTCAGAAGAAAAAGCTGGAGGAGTCTTTTTGTTGTTAACACATGTTAAATCACAGCAAGATTTTTTGCATTCCTCGGCTTCAAACAAAGGAGTGCACAGTTACTACGAGATGGTAAACCTGTTTGAGTTGGTGATTCCTGTGATGTTTTACTCAGTCCAGCATGAATTTGTATAAGGTCACCTTCCTCCTTGTAACACTTGCGCATTCCAGATCATAGGGCTTAGCAATGGAGAGAGGATCCCAACAGCTTTGTGCTTACCTGGTGAGCTCTCCAGGGAAAATGCCCCGTGAAATGCTCCCCTCTTGTGACAACAAGCCTAAACAATCAAATGCAGCTACATTTGGGTGGTAAGCACCACTTTCATTTGGATTTTTTAGGGGAGGTGTGTTAAAATAACTTCAAGAGATGCTGTGTTTTAAATACTGTGTGGTTTCTTTCCTCTCTCCTTATAAAACTGGACCTGAACACAAGTTTTGAGTTGTTGGGGTTTGTTTTTGTTTTGTTTTGGGGGTTTTTTTGTAATAATCTCAGGACCTGAAAGATTGTAGCATTTAGTGTGTCTTAAAAATGATGTACTGTACCAGCCATGGATTTTGTAAATACACCTGTCTCCCTTTTTTGTATTTTAATTTTTTAAAAGTGTGTAAGGCTCTTTGCCAGAGGAACTGGTGCCTGCTTTATCTCCATCCTGAACTGAAGCAGGAAAAGGAAGAAGCTGCTGCCTCAAAAGCCTGCGTCAGTTCCAAATGCGTATATTGTTCTGGTCAGTTTAATGGCTGTTAGTCTTTTGTTAGTTGGGAAAACCGGTTAGTTCCCTGCACATTCCCAGTTGTGGCTAGCAGAGCCCTGTCAGGGAGGCTAATTTTAACTCTCTTCTGTGTGACTACTTGACATTTTCACTCCTTCCAGGTACTCAGGTTTCCTATCCCTGAGCAGTCCAATGCTTTCAGAGGTCAGGACTATTGGCCCTCTGCAAGAATAACTGGAGAGCCTTTCATTTTATCAGTGCTCTGATTCAAACACAGTCATGGGGTTCGTGTTCTGAACGCTGCCTTCACCTGTTCCGGAAGGGACTTGCCCTTTTTTCTGCTTTCCTGAAAGGAGCGCAAGCTTTTTTTGGCAGCAGACTTTGCTCTGGGATCCACCCTTGCCGGCAGACCCCTGTTCTGCAGTAGGAGCCTTACTCAACTCGGCATAGCTGTTCCCTGTCCCTGACTGCGACAGGCTTTTTCATGAGTGTACTTTTCTGTTTTTTTATGTGTCACGTGTCTGTGCTGTATTGAATAAAGAGGAATGTACATATTAGCCCTGCGTCTGTGATTTCTCACAAAAATAAAAACAGGAAAAGGTTTCACTTGAAGGGTTGGTCCTCTCTGGGCTTTTTGTCGGATTTTTCTGTTTTGGGGCTAGGGCCCTCCACCCGAGCAAGGGTACCATTGTGTGCAACTATCAGCGTTTTGAAACCACCAAAGGTATGAAAGGAGCGGTTCCCCGCGGGAACACCGCCCTGCTCCGAAGCGCAGCCTGGCAGCGCCTTTGAGGCACCGCGGCCCCCCTCACCCTCCGCTCCCAGGGAGCCCCGCGACAGCCACGCCGGGTGGTGCCGCCCAATCAGCGGGCTCCGACGCACTCCTTAGAAGGAAAGGGGGCGGGGACAGGAGATAAGTAGGCACATAGACGACGATACACTGCGGCAGCCCCAGTGGCCTAATGGATAAGGCATTGGCCTCCTAAGCCAGGGATTGTGGGTTCGAGTCCCATCTGGGGTGGGTGCGCTTTTTGCACTCGAGCCGCGCCGCCTCTCTGGATGCCTGTGAGCCGCAGGCTGCTTCGCGTCTACGGCTCCCGGGCTTCCTCTGGGGCGTCCCCTTCTGGCTGCAGCGGGAGTGAAGCCCCCTTTTAAACCGGCGACCCAGAAACTCGCGGGGACGCGCCCGCTGCCCAACTCGGTTTCCCGCTGTACGATACGCGTCTCGGAGGGGTTGCGGTACTCCCGCTCCGTTACCACAAGCCTGCGACGAAGCGTAGGGACCGGCGTGAGGTAGGCACGCCCCGGCCTCGCCGCTCGACCGCCAGCGCTTGACCAGCGAGAATGGCAGTGGCGGGGGAGGGCGGCAGAAAGTAGGAGGAGGCAATCGTTCGCTCGGCGCTCGACTGCCCGCACTGCCGGGGCGCGAAGGCGAGGCCCGGGGGCGGCGCTCGATTGGCCGGCGCGCTCGCGCGCGGGTCGGAAGATGGCGGCGCTGGGGGCCCCGCTGCGCACCCTGCGCGCGCTCCTGCGCGAGCTCCGCCACGCCGCCGGCCGCTCCTATCGCGACAGCCCCGCCTATCGCCACGTGCTCTCGGCCTTCCGCGCGCACCGGGTACGCGCTGCATTCCCCTACCCACCCCTGCCCGGGCAGCCCCCGGTGCTCGGCGGGGCCTCGAGGCCGCCCTGACCGCCGCTCCCCGCAGGTGACCAGCGAGAAGCTGTGCCGGGCCCAGCAGGAGCTGCACTTCCAGGCCGCCACCTACCTCTGCCTGCTCCGCAGCGTCCGGGAGCATGAGGCCCTGCACCGCGAG
>VXBI01007027.1:38949-89313 GCA_013397375.1 Toxostoma redivivum | reverse complement strand
TCCCCCCGCGGGGCCGCCGGCGCCGGCTACTGTCCGGATGGCCGCGCTGGCGGTCCGGCTGTTGGAGACCCGCTTTTGGCGGTGTCCGCGGCGCACTGCCTTCCCGCGCGGTCACCGTAGAGGGGCACAAAAGCTTGCGAGATTCTGATCATCGAGGGGAGGACACAGCGAACCAAAGAAGGACCCCAAGCCAACAGTCCCTTCATTAGAGCAGGGTGGGGTTTTGTGTCATTATAGATTTGTCTACATTCTGGCCCAAACGATTGTGTCAGTCGGCAAGCGAGTATGGCTGTTGCTTTCCTTTTCAATAAAGGATTGACCCAAGTGGACAAACTCTTTTAAAAACAAGCCCTAAACAGCCAAGTAAAAGCTTAAGACCTGGAGGCAGTCATACCCAGAGACAGATACGAGGTGTACGGTTAGGTTTCAGATCGCTCTGCGATCACGCAGTGAAGAGTATTGCTGCGTAAAGCTTCCCGCAGTTTTTATCGGGGTGCGTGGCGATCAGCTTTGAAGTCTGAACTGGCACTCGCCCGTAAATCCAGATAGTTGGGGGGCTGCTAGAAAAGAGCAGTTCCAGTTATGCTGTGCAGTTCTTAAACTTACAAACAAGAGAATACTGCACCCGAGGGTAGGCAGCAATTAGCGATAATTTAAATGCTCTGCATGTGGTACTCATACTCAGTCTGTACTCACTCTTGCAGTCACATTACGTTATTGAAACTTGGTGTTGAATTAACGCTTACCTGTTTCCCCATCCACTGAGTAGGATGTGGGAAGTGGGACACACCTTGCATGTCCTGATCACCTCTTGGTACTGGGCTAATGTGATATGACAGCTTTCTTTAGTATAATCTGGAGTTTTGAATAAATGTAACTGGTTTAGACATATTCCATGTATCGTGAATGCTTTCTGGTGAGTTCTGAATTACTGTTCTGCGAAGATTGTCTTCCAGAGTAAGGGTGTTTAGTGAGTGTTCATACAGGGTCTAATTTGGGGTGAATCTGTCTTGCTCCAAAAGATTTTCCAGTACTTCCTGTTGTGGTTGCCTATGTGTGAGTGCTTGGCGAAGTAACATTGTGCTTATGAAACTCAAGTCTTCCCAGTGTTGGCACCTAGGTCACTGTCTCAGTGCTACCCTAAGACTTCACAGAAGGCTTATGGGGAAGTGGAGGAGCTGTTTCAGTTTCTGACCGTATTTTCTGTTGGATGGTGGGAGAGGAGTGTGATTCACTTGAGACAACTGCCCAGAAATGTTAAGTAACTAAAATCTAAATCAGGAAAAGCCATTTCAGGCTATATTTTCTCTGGCTTTGTAAGAAGGCAGTTATTGTGTTGATGATTGTATTCCCCCCCTCAAGCTCACCCTGTAATTCCTGAACCACATGTGCTGAACTGTTCAGAAACTGACTGGCTAGAAGGGAAGCATTTAAACAAAATGGGCAGGAAGGGGAAGGATAAGCAGAAAAGAACATTTGTAAAACTGGCTTCCATGATTGGATTGAAGATGTCTGTGTAACACCATTCTAGTTAAAAAAAAAAAATAAAAGTCCAGTGGAGCTGGAACATCATTTAAACTGAATTGTACACAGGGATTGAAAATGAACCTTTTTTTGCAGAGCTGATATTTAATAAATCCAAGGCCAGGCTCAAGGTCATTGAAATATTGCTAACCTTGAGAATAGTGAGGTTTGGAGTTATTAGGTTTTTTAATATTCGTATTTCCTTCGACAAATAGTCTATTTCTCTTCACATGCAAATTGCAGCTTTTCATTAGAATGTGCCAATTTTTAAATTTCTTAGTAGATCAGAACTTTAGTTTCTCCACTTGTCCCCATTGCCTTTGATTTTGCTCTGTCTGGCAGCACAGCAGAGTTTAAAATGCAGTAGAATTTCTGAAAAAATAATCTTTCCTGGGCAGTATTTTTGTTTTATATTCTTAAGTATTATCAAAGGCCTTCTTAGTTTTATACTTTACAAAGTCTGGCAGGTTTTTTTGTCTTGTTCAGTGGTTTTTTTTGAAAAGCCTAGAATATGAAGACTTAAAAATCTTATCCATTTTAGAACAGGTAGATCAGACATTTGATCTCTTCAGGGGGAATAGAAAAAACTTAGAGATAAATTTAAAACCAGTGGCTGTGCCTGGATATATGTAGGGGTTTTTGGGTTTGGGTTTCTTTTTCCCCTTTTAGATTATAGTATCATTTGTAAAAAAATATGAACATGCTCTGAAAATGTTTTGAAAATTCCACAATGAGATGCTCAAACATGGTTTTAGGAGATGAGCTGTAGGCTGTAATTTGTGGGACAGTGTGCACACTCATTGTAACTGGTGTCCCTAGAGCCAGAATGGAAAAGCCTGGAAGATGTAGTGATTATTTTTATGGATTTGCTGTTAAGCTCCGAGAACACCTAGAAAGCACAGTTCCGTATTGGTCACAGTGATTCAGAAAATATCCACTAAGCTGTAAGAATATTAATGAAAAATAATCTGTGTTAGAGAGGACTCTCCTCATGTCAGACAGGGCTGCCCAGCAGGCGGCCATCCAGAAGTGGGTGTGCTGTTCCAGGCCTGCCCCTGGCTGTACCCTTTCCCAGAGGGCCCTGTGCTTGTGGGCAGGGACAACTGAGAGCTTCCTGACTCTGGCAGCCTTCTTCCTCCCTTGAATGAGTTTGGGCAGCAGGATAGATGCACTTGCAGTCACACGGCATCGCCGGCTGGCTGGTACCTGCCAGGATGTGGGGCTCGGCAGCCTCTCGGCCCCGTGCCCCCTGCTCCGTGCCTGCCTTTGCTCATGTGACAGACCCCTGACAGAGAGTGAAACCGAGGGCACTTGGCAGGTGCTTCTCGGGACTTGTCAGTGAGTTGCAGTTCTTAGAATACGTCTGGGTTATCTGAAAAGCAGTTATGTTGGTGATGTCAATAGAAATAAATATCTGAATGGCAGGAGGTTCTTTTACACACCTTGGAAAAACATTTATTAATTATTATTTAAAAGGACATGGGTTTTTAAAAATACATTGCATATTACCTAGGTTAACCTTTTCTTGTACAATTCTCTGACAAATGGAAAGCTGAATTGGATGTGGACTACACCAAAATGTAAAACAAAAACATTAAAAGTTCCTTTCATTTCAATTCTAGTAAAAAGCTGGAGTTTTTTAATATAGTCAATGACTGCAGGCTGAAAAAAATCTCTGAAAGTGGCAGTTCAAATACTGATAACCTGCCATACCTAGAAAGACTTTAAATATAAATTACTGAATATATAATATGGATTTTCCAAATATTGAGAAATAAGTGGTGCTGTAAACCAGGTGCTAATCTTATGTATTTATACATTAATGTTTTTGTTTTGTTTTTACTGTTAACACTTAAACTAAAGGAGTTTTTATTCCATATGTCAATAGTTAAAAGATTAGTTCAAGTTGAATTTTTGGTCGTTAGCAAGAGCTGCAGGAACTTGTAATTTAGGAGTATGTTGCACATATGACTTTAATTTTTTAAAATACTGTTTCTCCACTGTAAAATTGAGTAAACTATTTTAAATAGTATGCTTAGGTAAACCCCACGTTTGCCATCCCTGTTCTCCAGAAAACAGGAGTGAACCTTACAGATAGGATCATGACTATAAATTGAGTCACAAATTGAGTGAAATGTTAACAGTTGATATTAATATCCCCAGGATTTTTTTGGTTTTGTGTTTTTTTCCCCAGAATATAGGTTAAATGGGCAAAGATTGGAAAGTTTTCATAAAAGTCCTGATGGGAAAGATTCCTGTTTATCTTGAATCAGCTTATCTTGCACAAGTATTTCATTATCCACCAGGTCAGTTACGTGCTCTGCCTTTCTGCAGGAGTGAGTGCTGGAGTTAGCCTAAGGAATGGTTGGAAGCAGAGGGTGAAGCAGGATCATTGCTTGTGACAGTAGCACAGATCCCAATGGCCGTGGTGCCACACCTGTCTTGAAACTACTAAGACTTGACCGTTGCAAAGAAATGTGGTGGTTGTTTTTAAAATAATTGCCACCACTTCAAAATTAGACTACAGTTTAGAAATATGGAAATCTAGCTAAGTTAATTAGATTCTCTTACGAGAAAGGTGAATTTGTGCATGTTTCTGAAACTTACAAATGGCAATGAAAAAGTTCTCCCAAGCATCCTAGCAAATACTGTGCTATGTGACTAGCAGAAAAATCTCTGGAGCCTTTAGACAGAAGCTGTATGTATGAAGTGCCAGTCACCACCTCCTTTTGCTCCACCTGCGAGCTTTTTGAGCTGCGCTGCTGTGTTTGAAGTCTTTAACTTCGTTCTTCACTTGTTACTAGCAAACACACTTTTCTTCTTGTAGATCATCTTCTTTTGCCTTTGAAGCTTACACATCTTTTTGCATCTGTTCACATTCTAACTGGTTTTTCTGGGTTATGCTTCAGTTATCCTTAGTAGTGGTTAGTAATGTGCAACTTTTCAGTCTTCATTGAAGCGGCACTCCTGTGCTTATTTTAGTCACCCTGTGTTTGGTGGCACACTTTATATGGCAACAGAGGTGTAATCTAGAACTTGTAACCCATATTTTAATTTCTTTGTTCTAGTATGGGATTAAATTGAAGAATTTCTGTTTACTTAACAATGGGTGGAGTGTTGATGTTGGTATTTGCGGGGTTAGGTAGATTTTGGTTTCCATTTTGCTTCTGCCTTGCTTGGACATAGAAGGTGGTATGTGTGTTTAAACTTTGATAGATGGTTGTTGAGGGTTCTGTAGCCATTTGTGTAGCTGCAGGCTGAGAGCCAGGCTAGGGAGCCAAGAGCCTCTTCTGTGAGCTCTGCTTTCAAATACATAGCAGCAGCAAAGGCAGAGAAAAATATCTCATATACAGGAATTTCTGCAAAACCTCCCCAAAGTTGAACTGAAATCAGCTCAGAATTCTGAAAGTAGTCTCAACACAGAAACTTCATGAAAAGGTGCTTTATTTGTCAATCAGGAGTGATCAGATTTTAAGAGCAATGACTGTGTTTAGTGAATTGTCTGTATTTTCTGGCTTTGTTATAAAGTTCTGATAGCTTAGTCCTTAAGAGTGACGGGAACAATGAAGGACTTGAGGAATTATTTTGTACTTGGGATACTGTCTAAATTGGCATTTATGAAGAAGCAAATGGGAATATTCATATCTCAAGGAAAACCATTCCTTTATTTGTTCCACTTGTAATGCATTAGCTAAAGGATGGTTTTGTTATATTCTGCATTCATTAGTGTTACTTCAGTGATGATGTAAAACAGAAGCAGTCCTGATTAGAAGTATATATTATTGTAAAGGTGTTAGGATCAGACCATGTCCAGTGTTAGTGGCAAGAGTAACAGAACTAGCTGCCCATTCACTGTGCAGCAGGAACAGGATCTTCTGTGCCTGCATAAGCCTCGGTTAAATAATGGTGTTGGATACTAGGTAGACAGGGATTGCTTTGCAGGTGGAATTTGATACAGTTTTTAAACACATACTCCACCCAGTTAGTAGCTCTCCTTGAGTAAAGCTTCCGGAGTCTCTTGCCAGTATGTTGGGACTCATGCTTCAAAAATTTGAGTGGAAGTTAACCATTTTTTGTTAATGTATCTGAATTCAGAAAGTCAACAGCATGAAAATGAAAATTCACTTTGTTTCCTTTGCATAGATTGCACCACTAGTTTACAGTTAGAGGTTACAGTTGGATTATAAAGGGTAATTCTCATCAGTGCTTTGGGATTGTTGACAGTACTGTATTAGGGTAGATCAGAATTGTAAGAGATGCTGGATCAAAGAAGTCATTGTTATAAGCATGTTACTGTGCTAAGCATTGTCAGTACATAAGTGTTCGTTCTGCTGGTTTGTGATTAAAATATACTGAACAGGAATGACATTGTGGTGGCTTGTTAATAGATTAGACTTGGGAGTTTGAAGTGAATTGTGCAGTACAAGTGCATATTGTAAGCTTAACCTCTGGATGTTCCTTTATCAGCAGTATGCACTGGTCTTGAATATTGATGTTATTAGTTTTGTAGTCAGTATGTTTTATACAAAATAGAAAACTCCCTTTAGAAAGCTTGCATTAGTGCCATAATCTCTTGAATATTTGTGTATCTTGTATGCAGTTTCCTTATGCTTGTAAAGCATATGAAATGTGCAAGTATAGAAGTTTCCTTGGTGTTTTGCTTTTTTTCTTTTCAGTTCTGTTTCAAAGTTCTCTGTTTACCAGGAAAGTAATCTCTTAGAGAAATTTGGTTTGGGACAGGTACTTTAAGTAAAACTGAAGCTGATGCTTCTTGGGGAAAATTTAATTTGTCTTTTCTCCATATAAATTTTATCAACCATATGATTTTTCTTTTAGTGGAAAAAATCTAATTGGAAGCACATGGATGGCTTACAGTAATAGATGTTGACTCCTGTAATGCCCTGGTAAATTGCTTTCATTTTTTTAATGAGCATGAGTCTAAAAGATCAAGTAGTTGAATATTCTGCTATTCTGAGCTAATTTCATTATTTAGCTATTAAAACAGAATTTGTAATAAGGTCTGAAATATCAGTGATAGTGTCCTCTTTTTAAATGCTCAATAATATTTCTAAAACTTAGGTGACTCCAGCTACTTGTTGCCTGGGTGTATGACTTTCTTATTACAGAATATATAAAGCCTTTTTTTCTTACACTCAGTATTTAGATTTAGATTCACTTGTTTGTTTGACAATACAAAGAAGGTATCAACTTCCATACAGTTTGACAAGCAGAAGTAGCACCTTGGTTACCTGCTGTATTGCAGAAGTCCTTGGCTTAAGAACACATCTGTTTGTGTTGTTTTAGTTCTTAGAAGGCATTTGCATAAATCTCATTTGTTGTAGGTGGAGTTTCAGGTGCCTAGTGGATCCATAGATTTTATTCTTCCCTCCCCACCCCAGCAACCTATGTAGATCCCAGGCCATAACCCACTCAGGATGAGTCGTCTGTAGGTCAGCAGCAAAATAAATCTTCTGTCTTTGCAAAGAAGTGTGCATTATTTAGGAATATTGGAGCTCACAAAATTCATGAAGAAATAAAAGCATTTTTTGTGAGGCTATGAGATTTGCAAATGAGCTGCCAGAGGGACACAAAAGTCAGTCACTGTTAGAATGTGGTATGTGTGGTATATTTTCTTTTTGATAGACTTTTCCTTCTGAAACAGCATATATTAAAAAGAAATGCAAATGTATAAAATTGCTTTTTGTAGAAAAGAAAATGTAAATACCCCAATCATATTTGTAAGAGAACCTTTCTAAAAGGTTTTTAAATGCTTGAATAAAGGCACAGTGCAGAAAGAATGAATGTTTAAAATACAAATGTGTAAAGTATTTTTGAGGCTGTTGTTGATCAGCTGCTGCCACTTTGTTTTTCCCCCCCATGCTGTCTTACTCAGGTTGGTAGTTGTGATTATCATGCTAGCCACTTTGATAAAAAAGACTGTATTTCAGCTGTAGTATCAGTACTTAGTTGAGGTAGAGATGTGGGAAAAGCTGTTTGGAGGTAATGTCTGAAAATACTGTTTGTCAACTTTACTTAAGGAACCTGAGCTTTTCAGAAACTTTCTGGTCTTGGTAACTCCTTGACTCCTGATAGGTTAGTACAATTAGGCCATCAGCTGTGGGGTTTTATTTAAATACTTTATTTTGTTGTTGTGTCTTTATTTGGAAGAGTCTTTACAGTCAACATGTATTTCTAGATGCTGTGTTAAAATTGCTGGCAGAGTCTATTATTCTATACAAACTGAACAATCTGGCCCCTTGTTTTATTTATAAAGGTTCAATGTATCTTTGCCTGCCTACATCAATCTGCAAGGGAGTGTCAGAAAGGCCCCGCATTCGCCGAGCCGTGAGTTATCAATAACTTTTCAGATGTGTTAATGAATGTGGAACAAACGCAGTTATGTGTTTAAAAAAATAAAGATCCACCTCCTAAAAAGAAGAAAAAAAAAACCAAAAAGAAGTGCAAAACCCTTTACTGCAGTAGCAGGCATGATTACAAAGGGATTACTCTAAATTTTAAGTAGTGTAGGTATAACCAAGCAGTAAGGTTGCCCTCTAGAAAACCTATTGTTGAACTGCTTTGAAGCTCTTTGATGTGTGTTACAGGTTTTACCTGTTGTATCCTGCAGGCAAATTAAGCATGTGTTGTTTATGAAAGCTGTTGTTTACTTAATAATCTGAAATAAGGTCCATCTGAAAATGTTATATATTAGCATCGTATACATAGAACGGATATTTTAAAATCTGATAACATAATAGCAAGAAAGGTTTGTCTAAAACTATACGGGTTTTTTATTCCCCTCTGTTGTAGCTAACTTCAATAATGAGTATGGCTTCTTGAATTGTTTAAGAGATTCAAATCTAGTCTAGAGTTTCAAATCATGAAGCCACAAAAAAAACCCCAATAATTACAAAATGCATCTACACAATTCAAAAATTTCATGAAATGGGAGAGGCTGCTATCTGAGCTCACTGTATGTCACTTTTTTCTCCCAGCAGCCCTTCTTGCTTCAGTAATTCACCAGTAGGTTTTCAATGATAAGAGATCATATAAAATTGTTATGTTTAAAAAAAAGGGCTGCATCCTTAGAGAGTTTGAGGTGTTTTATCATGCCTGTGTTTTAATGAGAAGAGAACCGTTGCAGTGATCTCTCTTCTGAATTACAAACAGTGACAATTATGTTATGACTCAAAGGGAAACATGTTCAGCCCTCATCTCCAGAATACCAGCTGTTTACTTTGTTTTGAAGACTTCAGGTCTTGCTCCAAGAAGAGGTTATTTAAACTTGCAATTGGACCTCAGTGTCTGGGCAGGTTGATGCTTCTGCTGATGCAGGAGCTGCAACCTGCCACAATGAAGATATAATTAAGATGTTCCAGCCCAACAAACAGCATGTAGAAGAAAAAGGAAAAAAGGTTTATCCTGTGGAGATATGCAAACACCTCGAAAATATTTTGCATATAGGCTATGCCTGTATGTTTGACTGATCTTTTTTTTTCAGGTTTGTAAGCATTTAAAATCATTCTTCTGCCAACTCTTTATGCCACTCCCATCAGATGTTAAAGGATGCATTGCATCCAAGAGCAAAATCATAAAATGAGTATCAGGTGGGATTTGGTGAAAACTCAATGTGTATAATTTTGTGTTTATGAGGCTGCTTTGATATCCTAATTCTTGCCTAGAAATACGTCACTATTTCATGCAAAGTCTGAACAGAGCATTATATAGCTCATTTAACAAATGCTATTGTATCAAAGTGTTTTTAAGCTAATACTGACTTTCTTGTTTCAAGCACTTTTCCTGCTGCATTTTTGAAGGGGAAGTGTGAGAGGATTTTTAAATAGCATTATAGAGCATTAAAACACATTTGTGTTTTTGGTGTTATTTGACAAAGAAGCATAGAGTGTTTTGAGTTCTAGTTTTCATAGACCTTCAGTATGTGACAGGGCACTGTTAACGCTTTGCATGTAGCCTGCAGAACATGTCTGACTGCTGCAGATTTCTGACCTGGAATGTGCTGATTTCTATATTGCAGGTGACACGACCCGTCAGCGAATCAAATTCAGTGATGACCGAGTGTGCAAGAGCCACCTTCTCAACTGCTGCCCTCATGATGTGCTCTCTGGAACTGTATGTAGCTAAATCTCATGTTTATTTAGATAAAAGTGGAGAAATTGAATTATATTTGTTCTTTGTAGTGTTTCCTTAAATTTCATGGTTTTCAGTGACTGTCTGGCACTCTCTGGTAGTTCAGAGGAACTCTCATAAACAGCTAATTTATGGGTTCTGAAGTTAATTTTTAGAATTCTTCTGTTCTATATGCTAATTATTACCCAAATTTCATCGTGTACTATAACGTGACTCGCCACATAAGAGCACGTAATAGAAAGAAATAAAATACATTGCATGCATAAGTTATGATGTTACTTCTTTAAAAATGCATGTTGTAGTGGGAAAGTATTCCACATATATTTGTATAGAGAAGTACAGAGGTTTTTCTCTCTTCAGAAATATTTTAATGAAAATAATTAAAGGTTCAAATTATTGAATTTCTAAAAGTTGAGATCCATTTAATATGATAGTGATACTATACAATATCCAGTTACTGTGGCATTGTCATAAATTCTAAAGCAATTTTTAATCTTCTTTTATGGCATATTAGTAACTCGTTTGACTTGGGCTGTTATGTACTCTGGAGTAGAAGTTCCACTACCTGAGCATAGGAAACAAGGGGCTTTAAAACATGTCAGTAGCTTTGTCAGTGTGCTTGTGCTTTACCTTGTGATCCTTGTTTAAGGTAGCATATTTTTGTGAAAGGCACGTGAGTAATGTTTCATTAATTATTTAACCTGATGTTTGGTGATTAGAATAATTAATAGTAGAGAGATATAGTATGATAATACATAGGGTCTGATGTGCCTACTGTTCTTAATGCTGCTAGAGTAGCTTTTCTCACTGATGTTGGCACATTTTGTTACCCTTCAGCACTGGGGAAAATAGGTACTGGAAAATCTGTCTGAAGGATTATTTGAAGCAGTATTGTGTGTCAATGTATATATAGTTTTATTTTGAACTGTTTTGTGCATTACTGTCCAAATAAAATGGGGGAAAAGGAAGAACAGTTTCTTTTCACCCGTCTGTTATGTTGGATGGTGCTTTGGTTGTGTGGTGAGCAAAATAACTCCTGCTTGGGGGAGATTGGGACATACTGGTATGCCATCAAAACATACAAAGGCATTGGTCATAATCCACAAGACAAAACTTGTCTTTGACAGCTTTGTTTGACAGCTTTTCATTGTGGTCCAATTTCTGTAAACAAAGATTTCTGTAATAGCTGTAAGTAAAGAAATGTTTATCTTCAGAACTACAGAAGTTGTAGGTGTCGTGCAGCAGCGCCTCTTACACTGCAGGTCAGTTGTGTGGGCTGGGGCAGCTGGCACAGTTTAAGTTCTCACTGGAAGTTTTGTTCAGCCTCATACCAGATTCTGCTGCAGCTCTTGGATTGCTAAATGAAACTGCTTCTTTAGAGAATATCAGTCTTTTCCTTCCACATGCAATTAGTCATCATACCAGAAAATGTGTTCCATGGTGTAAATCTGGGTGTAGAAACGCAGTGACTAGTTCAATCCTTCTAGTGGGAGTAGTAGAAAGGGATGACAGACTTTACCTGGGCTGTGTTACATTCTGCTCTTTATCTGGTCATAGATCTGCAGGAATCTTAACAGCAGTTTTTAAAAGGGCAGGAAGCCTGGAGTCTTACTGAACAGTTTGTCACTGATTTACAAAATGACTGTGAAATGTTCTCTCCAGAGTTTTGATTAGGAAGATCTTGATGCATCTTCACTTTCAAGACCTATAGTAAAAAAAGTTGAGTGACTTTTTTTTAATTCAAGTCCCTGAATGCCCCTGAAAGAAGTAAGTTCTCTGGGGACATTTTATGAGGTTAAGTCTCTACATTGACTAGATTATCAGTAAAATACTGGATATGAATTGCCTTTTATTTGTGTGTCACAGGATGATCTACAATTCCTAGGTACTGTTTATTACTGTTCCTGTCTGCGAAATGCAGACTTCTATACATCTTTAGTCCACCTACTCTTTCAAACGCACTCAAAGATGACATTCACAGATAGCACAAGACAAACAAAGTGACTTATATGAATAGGCCCTGTTATTTTAGTGTGTTCTTTCCCTTAATACCAAATTCACCAAACTCTGCAAAGGCTTTGATTTCCCTTGACAATAAAAACCCATGTTCTTCAAGTTGCAGTATGTATTGGTAAAGGTAGTGTGTGTATACTTTTTGTTTAGGGATTTTATTTATGGATATGATTTTGTGCTACTAAGTTTCTGGGTTTATAGACTTGGAAATTTCAAGTCAAGCAGTCAGAAGTGTCTGCCTGGTGGAGGTGATTTTGTATTAATGATCACATGGACACCAGTTTGCACATATAAGTCAGTGGTTTGAGAATTTGCTCAGTCATTTTGAGCTGAAAATTTTATAATGAGAATTTAGTAAGACTGTAAACTTTGGCTGATGAGGCACTGAATAATTTTCCTACAGCTAGCGATTTTTTTGGGTTTTTTTGCTTTACAGGGTTAACACTGTTACTTTTACCCTTAATGTTTGCTGATGATAAGATTTGTGAGTTTTTTGGTTGTTTTGCTTTGGGTTAGGTTTTTTTGTGGGTAAGTAAGGTCTGTGCTGTCATTTGCAGGTTTTACAAGATGTGTGTGTTTTCTCTATCTTTGCATATTTCTGAATGAATAGCAGAGTACTAATGAAAATGACAAGGTGGGAAGATTTAAAACTAATACCTTTAATAAGGCTATTATTAAGTAGCAATGTACTGAACATTAGCTGTCTTTGAAAATCCCAACACTTCTGCATTAATCTGGTTTTCTTATCAACTTGATTTGTGCTTCCCTGATGAAAAAAAGTTTCACAAATACTATATGTGGTCTTGCAAACGATGGTTCAGAAACTGTCTGCTCAGTGAATTAACTTTGTATTTATGTGTATTTGTTGAGAAAAGTTACTTTTTGCATTTTATTTATTACAGACCTGAAAATAGGCTCTGTTGGCTCACCCTGCAGTTAAGCATATCTTTAGATGCTCCTAAATTTATTGCATGCAGCTCTTCAGGACTCTTATTGATTAAAACCACATTAATCAAGACCTTGGTTTAGCAATATACTTGAATACATTATTGACTTTAATCTTATTAGGAGTAGAATTCAGGTCTAGATTAAGACATCTAAATTTAGATTTCAGCTGAGGAGCTGGATATTGAAGCTTGCAGTGAAGTCAGAAGGTATCTGGCAGTGGAGCCTAGAAAAAGATGGAGTTCACCTGCCCATGGGCATCCCTCTCATGATGGCCTGAATCCATTTAGGCTCACTTAATGTACTGTCTCTATGTTTTACTGTGTAAAGAGAAGTTTGGATAGTTCACACATGTGCAGATAGATGTTAGTAAGGAGTTTTAATCTGTAGTTGATTTATTTGCCAGTAGTCCCACTGGCTCTGGAACTATTCGCATGCTTAAAACTTCTTGTTGGGATGTGACTGTGATTTTATTTTACACTTCTAGAAAAAAAGCATTAGAAGCTATAAGAAGGCATTGTGTCTGAGGGTATCAGCTTTTCAGTTCAGGACTAATTCGATCGTGTGAACTGCTTCAGCTTAGCAAATCAAATTAAATTAGGCTTGCATAAGCTACCTCAGTTAGAAGCCTTCAAGCCAGTGGTGATGAATTGTAAAGTGCACTGTTGTCCTCTTAAGTGATCACGTCAGTCTCCTGAAATGCATTCTTAATTTCTTTGGCCAGCACCAGGAAGGTGAACTGATTGTACCACATTCCATTTTAATGGTTTAATTTATTGAGGTTAAGAGGAGGTTGTTACTTTCTGCTTGGTTATCATCCTCAGTGTTACTATATTTTATAGTCAGGCATTAAGAACAAATACTATGTAAACACTGACATACCTCATTTAATAGTAAGAAAGACTGCTGGTAGTTTTAGTAGTGAAGATTTATTCTAAGAAGTTGAAGTCTTTAGAAGTGAGTGCATGGTTACATGGAGATACATCTTTTAAAAAGTATCATACTTCAGAAGATACCTGAAATTCAGTGGTTACTAAGGACTTAATAATTTCTGCATCTTTTTTTGCTCAGCATTTCTTTCCTGCTAGTGAAGTCCTACAAAAGTTAAAAGTGGAGTCAGAGAACTTAAATCCCTTTCTAAATATGTGTTGCTTAAAACAACATGGGCTTTATCACAAGTCTAGAAGTCTGTTCAAAATAAAATTGTTAGTGCAGCTGAAGAATAAGTTCCATAATTAGGAAGATTTCAGCAAAGAGTCTGTCTTCAGTTTCTTTTTATCAGCAGTAAGTGCTCTCATACAGACTCTGGTTAATGCCTTGACAGTTTGGTAAAGGAAGAGATCTGGTTCCTCCAGTATCAATTTTTCAGCACTGGCAGATCTTTCTAAGCAAACAAACAAAAAAAATCTTCTCTTGCTGAATGTGAACTGCTTTGGTAGCTTTATATCTAAAAAGAAATATCTACATAAACACTGCCCAAAATATCTTCTTTCAAAAACCTGTCAAAGAGACCTGCTGTTTTCAGAAGTATTTGATAGTTTGTTCTACAGTGTCACAATATTTGACTCAACATCAGCCCTTTGTGTTTTAAGTACCCTTAGCTTTTCTCTTCTCTTTCTGCTGTCCCTAGAGTATTTTCAGTAATCAAATTTCTGAAATCAACGGAACTCATAGCAGTTGTAAAAGTGCCAAAATGGGAATTTTGCTAGGTAAGTAGGTAGCTCAAGAGCTGAAAAAGAAAAGAGGGGGAAAACCTCACCTTAATTTCACGTTCCAGAAGCAGCATCACATCCGAGTTTAGTTTCCTATTCAGTTATTTGTCAGCTGCTCAATGCACATTTATTTAGCACATAAACACTACAAATTGTCTATTGCCAGCTCCTTGGCCAGCTCTTCCTTTTCAACTCATACTTAATTCATGTGGTAATTTATTTTACCTGATTTGATTGAACCAGCACTATGCAAACGAAATGTATGTAATCCATATTTCATTATTATACCAGAGGCATTCTATCTATTTTGTGGATGGGATAACAAAAATGTTTACTAAATCATTTCTATACAAAATTTTTTGGGATGAAAGACCAGTTTTATAAATCAAGCAGCTTCAATTACCCATCTAACACAAAGAAATAAAAAAGTATTGCAAAAAATGGTCAGCAAGTACTAGAAGGCACTAGTTTATTAAGCAGAATTCAGCAATAACAAAAGGATGTGGTTATCTAGACTAATCTTCAGCAATAACTTTCACTTGCAATAGAGTCTCCAAATGTATAGGTTTTCTTCAGGTTTTAATCTCAGTGAAAGTGCAGAAAACTGCAAAAAGACCCAAAGCATGACTTAGCTTACTCAATGAACTTCAGTTATATCTAGCCTGGGGACTTGGATATTTTCACCTTTCTTTGTGTTGCTCATTTGAACTGCTCTGTAAATCACTTTTAAGTAGTGTAAGTCTGTCTGAAAGTCAATGTGCCAACAGTAAAAAACAGTGTAAGTTTGTTCTTTTCGAGCCTTCCATTAACTCAGTGTCCGAGCATGACTCTCCCTTCTAGCCATCTTCTGTTTCAGATGTGATTGATCTTTAAATGGCAGACTACCAAAACTTGTTCTTTGCCTCTGGGGGGAGGGCATGTCTTGGCACCAAATTGCAAGGTGGATTTGTGGAAAAGGAAACTAATGTGTCTTACTGTATCTTCTGTCCATTTTCATCTGCTGCCCATCTACTTTGCAGCTACCCATGAGCCAAATTGTACTACAAGCTGCTCTGTGCTTGTTAAGGTTCTTGGCAGTCATGATCCAGCATAGACTTTTGACAGTAATGAATTATCCCCAAGATGAGTTGTCTTTGCCTGATGTTGCATAACTTACACCAGTAGAAGTGCTTTGTAGCCTGTTTTTGCATTTAATATGCAAACTTATTTAAGAGTTTTAAACATACTGGGTTTTTTATCTCTCTTCATTGGGGTTTGCTAATGGAACTTTTATGAAAGACCTTTCGTAGTAATATTTCTATGAAGACTTTCAAAGGATTACCCAGGACTAGTATAAGCTGTGTTAAGGAGCAGTTCCAACAACAGTGTAATTTCTTCAGCAGCAAAACTAATAATAAAGAATCCTTTTCTCTTGTACCTGCTTGTTCTTGCTGTCTGTTATGCCACGTATTTATCAGGCTGCCCTGTCAGGTCAGAAGGGGAAAGGGGAGACAAAATTTCTTCTGTTGTGATTGAGGTACCTAACAAACAGGAATCTTCTATAACATATTCCTTGTCTCCCAGAATTCTCAGTAACATTAATGAAGGCTTTCAACAGCTTTTGAATTTGCCATTTTGATACTGTAAGGTATCCCAGCTTCTGAAGTCCACTATGTGGTCCCCTACATATTGTCAGCACATTGTTTGCATGGCTCCCCAACAAATTGGACAAAGGTACACTGGTGAAAACTTTGCTTCTGTGTTTGGTTTGCTAAGATATTTTTTACCCAATCACTACCCAGATTGTGTTCAACAGCACAGGCAGATGAGCCTGCATGGAGTGGGACAGCACAGGGATAAGGGGAAGACAGAATGTTTCTTAGTAGTGCTGACTCGGACTAATTACTATCCTTTTGGGCTTTGGATTTACAATTCCCAGAAAGAGGCAAAGAAATCAGAAAATGTACTGTTTTGTGGAAGTTAAATCCAATCCAAATAGAGAGAAAGAAGCATAAAACACATGTGAAGTGAACAGCATGTCATGGTAGTGTTAAGTGAATTCTGGAGGTTTTTAGCATGTGATGGAATTTTATTTCATGCATTTATTCAAAGTGTATGCAATTGCATCTTAATATATCAGAGGATTTTGTGCTGTGATGGATGTGTTTCAGGCTTTTTGTCATTTTATTCAGACCTATTGAAGTGTGTCACTAACCTTATCTATGCATTTATAGCTTAAGGCCTCACTTCAAACAGAATTGACCTTGAGTTACATTTAAAGACTTTATTCAGTACAAGAGATGAATCAGCATGAAGTCAATCTTTTCACAATTTTAGGATAATTTTCCAGTGTCTAATTTTCAGATAATTTTTAAAAGTTCTTTCCCATTGCTCTCCTAGTATTTAAGTACTTTCTGGAAAAAATGCTTCAGTTTAAATAATGTCAGTATGACTTGGAAAGAGACATCTATAATATATTGCTCAGCTTCGAGGTCTTTATGGATTTGCATCAGTTAACAAAATTGCTGAGGTCCTCTATAGTTGCAGAAGGAAAAGCTAATCTTTCCCTTTATCATTGCAGTCAGATGTTCCCTGTTGCAAATGTTTTCCAGAAAACACATTTATGGTGGTTGAAGGGGGTTTAAATAACTCCAATTTACGAAAAACCTTCGCAAGTTCAAAATTCTTTATGTACAGATATGGGGATTTTCTCTATCTGAAACTTCTGTGTTAAATAAACCAAAAGCTTCCGTAACAATTGCTTTAATGGTTTCACTGGAAGTCGAAGTAAAAATTTTAGAAGACTAAAATAATTAGAATTTGTTTATTTTACTATACTTTTGAGGCTTGGATCGTTTACTAAAATCCAAGTATTTTATTTATTAAAAACAAGCAAACAAAAACCCAAGAACACCTCACTCATTTGACTTGCAGCACATTCTGAGTTTACATTAATCTTCTATTTACAAAACTCACAATGCAAGTTATTAATTATTTTAGGTTTGGGTCTAAAATTGTTATTTAACTACAACAGTAACAACTCTTTCCATCAGAGTTCAATTTTCATCATGTGCTTTCAATGTTAAGAAAGGATTAATTCTTCTTAATATTTAAGTGAGCAGTGCCAAGAGCAGACTTAACTGAAACTGTGATGGTTTTAAGTGCTGTAAATAACAGTCACTTCCAATCATTATACATCAGTCTGTGCTTTTGCAGAGAGGCTGCTTTGGGTTCACTCAGTTTTGTTTCCATTACAAATTGGTTGGGGGTGGTAGTTTAGGTTTTTGGTTTGCTGGTTTTTGATGGTTGTTTGTGGGTGGAGTTTTTTAATTTGTTTTTTGTCAAGTGCACATTGCTCTGTCTTGGTCACCAGACTTGCTATGAACAGACTGAATTAGAATTTCTTGTGCTGTCTCCTATTCAAAATTCAATTTAAAAACAGTAGTTGTTACCCAGTAATATTCTGGTCACTCTCCTCAGTGACATTGTATGCAGGATAAGTGATGCGGCCTACTTAAGTTTTATGTTCATGCTTCCTTCCTGCCCCTTCTAGAGTAGCTTTAGATTACAAGTGAAATATCTGTACATTTTCTTCCCTGGTTCTTGAACATAATCCAACATTTAGCTCATCTTCCCTCATTTGCAAAATGTTTTGCAGGGATTTGATTTTTTGTTGTCTTGCTTGAAATGCTTCAATAATGTTTTTTAAGCAGCACTTACAGCGGTGCTGTGGTTGCAGCTCTTTCAGGTGGTGAATATAATGGGAACACGTTATCATGGAGTGTGCAGACCAGTTCAGGTCAAGAATTTGGCCATTTGATCGCCCTTTGTTTTTGTGGAACTTAGCTCTACTAAACTGTTTAAGTTCAATATATGATATTACACTTTAGTCACTTTTTTGAACCTCCAGTAAAATTGCATTTTTGCAGGACATTAATGATACTTTGTTATGCAAGCAGCCTTCATTATAAGATAAGCTGTTCTCTGCTGTTACTATTTCCTGATTCATGCGTGTCTATCAAAGACCTGGTATCATATTACAGCGTTGTTAAACTCTCATTACCACAGAGGAGATGACTTGCTTCAGAATATTTGACTGTTAAAGAAAATCATGCTAACCTTATTCTTTGTAACACTTTTGAAAAGTTAAACCACATTGCCTTTGTCTTTTCAGAGAATGGACCTAGGAGAATGCCTCAAAGTGCATGACCTGGCATTAAGGGCAGACTATGAAATAGCATCCAAAGATCAAGATTTCTTCTTTGAGCTTGATGTATGTATTTTGTCTTAATGGTGGAGAGAAAACATTAGTTTGTGTACTTAGGTGGATAAATTGAGCAACAGATGTTGAGTTTTGTTACAGACTGAAGGAAGACTTTCGAAATGCAATTTTATAAAGAGACAGAGAAACTCTTGGCACAGTTACATGAAAGATATTTGCCTCTTCGTGATTATATGCTAATTTGTGTTGGTAGTCATCTCTAGGTAGAACTGTTAACAGCCTCTCAGAGTATGATAAAACTGAGTGCTTAGTGTTGTCAAATAGCAAGCAAATGTTAAAGCTATGTATGCTTTGAAGATAGTTTTAAATTCTACACTTAACAAAGAGTAATTTCGTATTGGAGATAACGAAATTTATACTTTGTCTCCATACACTGCAGTTTGTTGTGAACTTCCGACTAGGAAGTTAGCCTTTGCCAGGGCAAAAGGGTTTGGGTTTTTTAATTGTTATTAAAAATGTTTAATTTTTTAACCATTAGGGATGGTTAATATACCTACTTAAACCCTAGTGAAAAAAGTTTCAGTATTGCATGTGGCTGGATGAAGTGATCCTGAATAGCCTTCCAAGAATTTTAATGCCACTAGAAATACTCACTGCTACTTCTTCTTCTTCTTCTTTGAGGCGGCTTAAGATAGATTCACTTCCAAATTTCTGCAAATACTTAGAAACTATGACAGTGTGTAGACTATAAGTTTTTAAACCATTTGTATGAATATATGTGATTAGTCATCATAAACCGGTAGATTATTGTTTCAATAATCACTAATAAAATCTTGTGAAAGTGAAGCCTTAATAAATGGAAGAAATGCTAACGAAATATTTATCTTGTTGCCAGCATTGATCCTTGTTCTTACTGATGTTTTAGGCAATGGACCACCTGCAGTCATTTATTGCAGACTGTGACCGGCGAACAGAAGTGGCTAAGAAAAGACTAGCAGAAACTCAAGAAGAGATCAGTGCTGAAGTTGCAGCTAAAGTAAGCATGTCAGAGAAGTTACTGCTGTCTTTTTAGAGACTGGTTTTTCTAATGAGCCAGTTTCAAGTTCTGAAAATACATAGCATCTGAGAATTCATACTGAAGAGGGGGAAAAAGTAATACATTTTCTCTATCTTTCCTAAATCTGCCTTTAAGGCACAGAAGAGAACAGAGGGAAGAGACCTCTCTGATATTTTTGATCTCAGGAAACTTGACTCTGAATCCATGCTATAGAAATGTTAGTAATTCTTACACTTTTTGATCCAAACTTCATCTGTGAAGTAAACAAATTGGATATTCTTTTCTCTAGATCTTTAAAAAAAGCCCTATAATTTTTCTGGACATATATGCAAATGCTAGGATGAATGGTTGTACAAATACTAATTTTTCCATACTGGTATAGACAGTGGTATAGTGAAGTTTTCTGAACAAAATTGTCTTCTGGAATTTTATATAGACTTGTAACTCAGCCTTTTTCTGTGTTTTTTGCAGAGAGACATTTTCTGTTTCACTTTTAACTGAAGAAGTTCTCTCTGTGTGTTTGTTTTAATTCTGTCCTAATTTTGCATATCATAACTCAGTAGTAGTTCAGATTGTTCTCCATAATTAGAAGTATTTTCTGTGTTAAGCCTTTTCTTGTCTTTCAAGGCTGAAAGAGTTCATGAATTGAATGAAGAAATTGGGAAACTGTTGGCCAAAGTAGAACAGCTCGGAGCTGATGGAAATGTGGAAGAATCTCAAAAAGTAATGGATGAAGTGGAGAAGGCTCGGGTAAAGAAGAGAGAAGCAGAAGTAAGTTGATTCTGTAAGGCTTGGGGGATGGAGAGGGCAGGGTCAAATATTAAATTGCTTGGTCTCTGTGTAATGCAAGACATCTTTTGTCAATTCCTTAGTTAATTGGTACATATAAAACTAATGGAATTGTTTTGTGGCATCCTGTACAGTTAAAGATTCTACCCTACAATACACTCCTATACTATTAAAATTATACTTCCTTCCACAAATGATGCATTTATCTTAGTTTGGTTGTATTGGTCAGTTGTATCTGTGGACACTACCTTTGTGGCTGTGGTGGTTGCACTGACTTACCTGGTTTGGTCTCACAGCTCTTACTGTGGCAACCCTGTTGTAACCTCGTGCTAAGAAGCTTCAGTGAAGTGATCCATTGTCTTCGCTAAGAGAGAGTTTGTGTCTTGTGTATCAGGAAAGTCAAAATGATCCTTGTAATGTTCAGGTGACAACTCACCAAGAGCTTTTCCATATTACATTACACAAAGATACTGAGATCTCTGGAAATCAGTATCTGCAGTTATTTCAATAGTACCCAGAAGGATCGCTGGCATTCTTGCTGGTCTGTCATCTGAATGTCTTTAGGTAAAATTTGCTCAGATAATGTGTAAAATGCTGATAGATTTGTCAGGAAACTAATACTGGTTTAAATGCAGTTCAGAATTAAAAGGTGTCATATTTTCATAATACATCTACATAGTAATTGTAGTGTTAATGTGTATTCATTGTTGTAAATTAAAAAGTTGCTCATCCTTCTATGTAACTACCCAACTTTTTATTTTTAGCTTGCAAAACCAATTGCTGATGTCCTGTTTTTAAATGTATTCAGTTTTCAAAATAAGGAAACATGCTGTGATCTTAGTGAGACAGTTGATGTATGAATAGTGTGAATTAATTAAAGGGTGTTCTGGTATACATTAAATTTGGTTATTTGTAGTGTATCTTTGGTAAAGTGTCATCCTTGTGTTTATGTCCATTTTGAAGTGACAGCAAATATTTTTGTTTTCTAGGAAGTATACAGGAATTCTATGCCTGCCTCTAGCTTTCAGCAGCAGAAGCTACGGGTTTGTGAAGTGTGCTCAGCTTATCTTGGTCTTCATGACAATGACCGACGACTTGCTGATCACTTTGGAGGAAAATTACATTTGGGATTTATTGAAATAAGAGAGAAGCTTGAGGAGCTCAGGGTAAATCATTCTTACAGTTTTTGTGTGTGCTCCTACTTAATTATTTGCTAGGCAGCCTTAATGGAATATTTTTTTCTCTGTGAATTTTTTTTCATATCACTTTAAACTTTTGGATTTCATTAGCCTAAAAACACTAAGCATTCTAATTTAGCATCAATTACCTGGATAGATTTGTAAGATGATCTCTTTTGCACTGAGGTAGATAAAAACACAGGTTCGAAGTAATGCATCTTGGGAGCAAAGAACTTGACTCTCCTTGTAAAATGGAGAGCTGTATTTCGAATGAGCAACAGCAATGTTGAAACATACTTAGTAGTCATAGAAGATAGCCAAATAAACTTTGCTTTTAGCCAGATGATTGACTAAAAGTAATGAGGAGACTCTTGAAAATACAAGAGCATGTAGTAAGGAGGATGATAACACTTTGAAAAGTTTTCCAAAAAATGTAAAGAAATGCTTGGAACTCAAACAACCTGCTGTTTGTTTTACCTGGACAAAGATTAGGAAATGACTTTGAATAGAATCAAACAATTCATGGCTGTAACTATTCAAAGTGGGAATACCAAATTATGTACATCTTGAAGTCAGAAATAATTGTTATGGGGAGGTTGCATGTCCTCTGTAGCTTGAACATTTGAAATGCAGTTGGAATATTATAACCTGTCTTGACCAGAAATCATATGCTGGAAGAAATACTTACTGAAATGATATTTTGGACTTCCAGTTTTCAAGAGGATGGATTTGAATGCTGATGCCATTTATGACCTTAATGTACAAATTATGGAGTTCACAGCTCAATCAGCATTTTAACTGTAGAAATCACTAAAGACAGTAGTTAAATTGGTTGAAGTCCTAAGAGCAGAAATTGCTGCTACTGGATTTGAATAAATAGACTTAGTTTATGTTCCGTAATGTTCCAGCTGTCTTGCATGTATACTGTGATTTATTCTTTGGAGAGCCCAACTCTTCCTGTTGATGATGTTAGCAATACAGGCTGGTGTAACTTAAATCTTAGATACTTCAAACAGGTCATGTGTGCTTCCTTTCATCCCTCCATGAAATTATGCAAAGAGCCACTTGAACAAGAAACCTTGCTTATAGTTAAATTGCTGATACTGTACAAGGAAATATAGATATAATTTGACATAAGGGGTTGAAATAACTAATTATTTACACCATTTGGAACAAAATATGCATGGATAACTATTTCACATTCCCAAAGCATCAATAAATTAATCTTTCAAAGTGCTTTGCTAGTAAAGAAAGAAAACAATAACTATCCCCTCCTTCCTCAGAGCTCTCCTCAGAGATCTAATCAAGATGCTGCTGGGGCAATTCCACCTCTCAGAAGAAGGTCTTTACAAAGAATTGAATTTCTTGCATCATGTCCAGAAGGTGGCAAGACTTGGGTTTGGCCAGATCTCCAGTTGTGAGTTCCACATCTGAGGGCCCTCTACTGAGCGTGCCTTGTCCCCAGTAGTACTGAGTTCACCCTGGGGGCAACCAGCTGAAGCATCTGCTCTAACTTTGTCCCACAGTCATAATACAGAAACAAGTAGCCTCAAAACTTAGGTGTTGGCCCAACCAAGTCCTTTAAGAAACAATTAACTCTCCTGGTTCTGATTCCTTTCTGCCTTTCCCCAGCGTCCAAAATATGATAGGATTGGCATGGAAACTCTCACATTAAAGGCATGACTTACTGTTATGAATTCCCCTTTATTAAAATCTTAAATATTTAACTCTGCATATTTCAGGTCTTCGTGTAACACCCACGTGCAGCTCTTTTGCAATAACTTCTGTTTCTTCAAGAAAAAAAAATAATATATATATATGTATATATACACTGAGGAAGAGAGTGGGAATAATATACACAAGGGAAAGGGGATATGCCTGAGGGAAAGAACAGAATGTTAACTGTAGATTGTTTTTATAGCACCTTCATGTGAGAAATTTTTTAATGCAACTTAATAAATTCTTTTGCTTTCAGAGGATTGTGGCTGATAAACAGGAGAAACGAAATCAGGAACGTCTGAAACGTAGAGAGGAGAGGGAAAGAGAAGAAAGGGAGAAACTAAGGAGGTAGGGATCTGTTTTAATTGCATGTACAGTATGACCTATTTATGTTTCTTAAGAAAACTCTGATATAGTTCAAACACATTTCTAAATTTGCAGAATTACAATAGTTTGCATTCCTTGGAAATGTAGAACGATTGAGATGGACTTTTATTCTAAATCTAAAACATGGAATTGTTCTCATAAAAGGCCTTTTTAAAAACTACTGATAGTATTTTCTCTACATATTTGAACAAAGGGCCTTTAAGTGAGATAATTTTCAGGTGTGTACCTTGTTTTGAGAGCTGACAGATGTGAGGTTACACACATATGAGCTCCTTACATCTCTTAGCAATTTTCTTCGGAGATGTTAGAACTTCTCCTTATTGGAAATAGTTCAATATATGATTAAGAAAAGCAGTTCCCTGTTCTTCTTTGAAATAGCAGCTTCCGGGCCTGGTGGGGCTAGAGTGGAATGGAACCTGAGCTTCAGTTCTCTCTATGTGTTAGGTTTTAGAGGTTAACAGTGTGAATTTCTGAAATCTGTTGCAGTTTGATAGTATTTGCCTGTCAGGACATAAGGGAATACTGCCTTCAACTGTAAGCTTTTTCTGTGGGAGGGATACAAGTTAAAAAACTGGTTTTAGATAATCTTCTGGGCTTCTAGTAGAGTAGTCTCAAAAATAAATTTTAAAAATCCAACCAGCACAAAATAGGGATGTGTTTCCTGATAAACATGTTACAAAGATGTTGACATCAAATAAAAGGCCTTTAAATACTTGCTACTGAAACAAGAAATACAATAACAGGTCAACTAGTCTGGTTTATTATTACTAAATTGCACTTTATTTGATAGTGAGATTCTCTTAAGAAAAATTACTATTTTCCATTTATTTCAGGTCCAGATCCCACAGCAAGCATGCAAAAAGGTATATAAATCTGCAGACAAGGAATACCAGCGGTGAAGTTAGCCTTTCACAAGCTGGAACATTTTAAGTCTGTCTAGCACTGTTAGTTTAAGATGTCCATCTTTACAAACAAAGCTTTCTGTTACATAGTCATCTCTCTGTGTGTTTGTACACTATTTATCACCATGCTACTGAGTTTGTACATCTACATGTATTTTGTGGCTATTACAATGCAGCTTCATGTCCCAAGTAACACTTAAAACACAGAGAATTGCTTTTTCTTTACAAAAGCTTTTGGCTAATAATTCTGGCTTTTGGTGATAGCCCATGTTTTCAAAATCCCTAAGCACCAGGTTAACTCATCAGATCACCCATAAATAGTATGAGTGTTCTTTCAAATCTACACAGTCGAAGGTCACCAGTAAGGTACAGAAAAAGAAAAAAAAAGAAAATACCAAAATTGTAGAGTGTCTAGAACTTTCCAGATTAGTTTTGTTGTAGCTATGGGGAACAATATACTCCAGTTTTTAAAGAACATCATTCTGGCAGATGATCCCAGTCACTGCATCATGAAGTTCTTTGCCTGATAAAGATGCTAGTTTAAAATGTTAAGGAAGTAGACTTTTTTCATATTTTTACTTGCTTTCAGGAGTCTGAATTTGCTATGCTGTAGCCATACAGTCATGAATTAACTGTCAAATTGTCTGCATTAGTCAAAAAGGAGTTTGTAGCCTTTCTAATGTTGCTGTCCCCTGTCTTTGCCTGTGACTCAGACACTGCAATGGCTCTGAACGCTGCAGGCCATTCTCTATACAGGTGTGCTTACACATAGAGTGCATAATGTTCACAGTACACTGGTGAGAGTGGTTGGCAGAGCAGTGTGTGGTGTAAGGCCTCTCTGTTCCTAGATCTAGGTCCCGAGACCGCCGCAGACACCGCTCTCGCTCAGCCTCGCGGGAACGGAAGAGAAGGACTCGATCCAAATCCCGTGAGAAACGCCACCGCCACAGGTCCCGCTCCGCCAGCCGCAGCCGGAGCCGCAGCCATCATAGAAGCAGGCACAGCTCCAGGGAGAGGAGCCGAGAACGCAGCTCCAAAAAGAGGTGACTGTTGCTCTAGAATTGAATGGCTTTTCCTAACACACAATGAGAATTTTCACACTAAATTAAGTTCATGCTTGCCACTTAGTAATTTCAACACATTTTGAGTGTTTCAAATTTCAGTTACAACTTCAGCATATTTATGATTTGACACACTAGAGTGATTTATTCTCTATTTTCTTTATATAACAATAACTGGACCATATATTATTTCTGTTTTGGATGAGTGGTACAGAGTATTGGTGTCAAGTTGATAATACAAGTTTTGTGCAGCGTAGAACATGAAACAGCTGGTTTTCATTTGAACCCAGGGATATCAGCAGTCATCTTACTGTCAGTACCTTCAGTTTTTCCCTTGGGCTCTTGCTCCCAACACCAGAGCCCATCTGTTGTGAACTGCACCAGATAAAAATAAGTTTAGGTATGCCTGAAAGTAAACTTGCACTGCATCAAAAGATGGTACTTTGCAAGGACCTCTCATGGAAAGATTACTGCAGAGGGCAGGCTGGGGCTGTTGCTTTGAAGGATTCAGTTGCTGTTTGCACCTGAGGACTGGCTGACTTGTTTTACATGAATGAGGTGACCATAACTTAAGAGTTGGGATTGCACAACGAGGCATTTGGTAGGGAGGTCTGCTCATAAACAGGATTCCTTTCTTGTATAGGTTACCCACTGTGACATACTTCAAGAGCTGTACAGTGAAAGGGTGCCTAGTCTTAAAACCTTGAGACTGTTGACCTGCGAGAAGATAAAAGGTCAGGTTTTGAAGTGGCCGTACATGCAGGGCTTATAGTTCAAATTATTTCAGGACTTAAATCATTGTTACTTCTGCAGGGGACTTGAGCATAAGATACTTGATAAACAGTTGTACTAACTCCAGGATGAAGCTCTTACTTGTCATGTAGCTTCTCTTCTTCTGTGACATCTTTGTGGAATAGGATAATGCCTGTGGATCTAACTGTTTTTTGCAAGTACTAAGTCCTGCAAAACACTACATTGTAGGCAAAGTAATCTTTTCAGATGAGCAACTAATGTGAAAGGTCACTTTGTAAGCTTACAAAAGGAAATTGTAGAGGAGCATTTTGCAGACCTTAGTTTTGAAGTTTGGAGGTGACATGACAGTAACTTTCTCTAAGTGAAGAGAGTATAGTCTCACTGTCCAGAGTATCAGATTTTTCTACTGAGAAGTGATTGGCTAGCTGTTACGATTTTTCTGTGAAAGTCTGAATTAGAACATTTTGTGGTTGCAGTATAAAATACAGATGGAATGTTTTACACAAACAGGCCTAAGTGCATCTGTGAGGGAATATAGAGGAGGATATCAAATCGTTTTTCTCCCATACAGGCAGCTAATAAAACTACATAGTTTGTTTAACAAAACAGTTCTTTTCTGTCTTCATTATAAAGGTTTTGAAAATGCCTACTTATCAGAGTAAAATATATAAAAGGAGCACTACCCCAACCTTTCAAAGTCACACAAGGGTTAATTCTTATAACAAAATATGTTTGTAGAACAGATTCCAGATTTGGTTTGTATTTGTCATATAGAGCCTCCCTTCCAGAATTATGCAAATTAATTTCCCCCTACTTTTAAGCAAACTCCTGGTTTTAAATGTGTTTGTAAGTCTGTAATTTATAGTCTGAGAAAGGCTAGACACTGTTCTTAAACTAGAGGCTGCAGATGAGAAATTTCCGCTCAACTCCAGTTAATGCAAACTTGGAGGTGGAGGCTGAAAGTGAGAGATGTAGTAAAGCACATTGAACTTACTCTGGGCTCTGTAATAAATGTAGATTAAATCCTACCTCAACGTACTTGTCTTTTGAAGTGGGAAGTAGGAAGGGGAGAAAGGGAGAAATGTAGAATGATTTGATGTCTTCTTGCACACTTCTGTTTATATAAATCTCAAGCTGGGTTGGAAGAAGAAAAATAGAAAATCTAAGTGCTGTTTGATAGCTACCAATTAATGTCTAACTTGAATTCTCAAATACACCGCACTTTTCAGATCCTCTAAAGAAAGATCTTCCAGAGACAAAGAGCGTTCAAGAGATCGCGATAGAACATCCCGCGATAAAGACAGGAGCTCGAGGGAGAGGTCACCGCGGGATTTCAAAGACAAGAAACGTTCGTACGAAAGCGCTAACGGCCGGTCGGAAGAGCCAAGGAGCTCAGAGGAGCGTGAAGCAGGGGAGATATAACTGGCTGTATATTCACCTGATCTCTAGCTTCCTATGGAGTTGCATACTTTGGTTTAGTTTACAGTTGTTCAAAGGGACACCAGTGAGCAGTTCCAACACTGATCCAACTAGGGTAGATGTACAGTATATGAAAGTGGTTATAACAAAGTCAGAATTAAACCCCATTAATTAATGATGCCTAAAGCTGGGTCCTGGACTTCCACCAAGTTGTAAAACTTTTCTGAAATATTTCTCTTTATTCAGGACAACAGTTTTATGTACCAAGATGCAGATCTCAATGTTTTTAATCTACTTTCCAATATAAGTTAGTGAACAAATTATATTGTACTACTTGCCTTGGGTGCTTTTGAACCTTTATAAATTCTCCAATTCTGCTCCGGTCAAAACAGCAGCATTGAAAGGTTGTGTTTCGGGGTATTTTTATTTTGTTTGCTTTTTTGTAAGAGGGTGGGTGGATGGATATTAACTTTTACTCTACGATTATGTTCCCAGTGTTGGGTTTTATTTTTGTTTGGGATCCTAGGAGTTGATTACAGTGGGAGCATTTAGACAGGAACATGTGCTGGAGAAAGCGGAAATGTCTTTTTACAGTGCCTATTTAGACTTGGAAATTGAACAGCTGTTGCATTACATCTTTTTTTTTTCTACTTAAATTTTGAAATCAAAGCCAGTCCCATTTGATTGGTATGTGTTCAATATATTTGTTTTTTTTCCATAAGGACTCTTTCTGCTTTTTCTTGTGGAGTTCATCTTTAATTGTATTAAAACAAACAAAAAAAAACCAGCAACAACAAACAAAAATTAAGAACAAGAGAAATAAAAAAAATTAAAAAGAAACCATATTGTCCAATAACTTAACAAGGATATACTGGTCTCTTAAGGTGGTTAACTAGCAGTTCAGTCTTTTAAAAAATATCCAATTATTAGAGTTTTTAACATATAGATGTGCCCTAGGAGAAGCAGTCATTCTGCTTACAATCCTGATTATTCTAAAATTGTCAAAAGCAGAAGCATGTGAAGTCAGAATCACAGAACAGTTTGGGTTGGAAGGGACCTTAAAGATCATCCAATTCCAACCCCCCTTACTGTGGTCAGGGACACCTTTCTCTAGACCAGGTTGCTCAGAGCCCCATCCAGCCTGGCTTTGAACAGTTCCAAGGTTTGAGGCATCCACAACTTCTGTGGGCAACCCCTCACCACCCTCACTGCAAAGAATTTATTCCTAATATACAATCTAAATCTACCCTCTTTGAGTTTAAAGCCATTCCCCCTTTTCCTGTCACTACATGCCCTTGCAAAAAGTCCCTCTCCAGTTGTAGGCTCCCTTTAGGTACTAGAACATGCTATAAGATCTCTCCAGAGCCTTTCTTCAGGCAGAACAACCTGAACTCTGACAGCTTTTCATCACAGGAAAGGTACTCAATTCCTCTGATCATCTTTGTGGCCTCCTGTGGGCCTACTCCAACAGATCCACCTCCTTCCTGTGCTGACGATCCCAGAGCTGGAAGCAGCACTCTAGGTGGGGTTGGTGGGGTCCCTTCTCTCACCCTCCTGCCCACACTGGTTTGGGTGCAGCCCAGGACACATTTGGCTTTCTGGGCTGTGAGTGCACATTGCTGGGTCATGTCCAGCCCCTCATTCACTCCAAGTCGTTCTCAGCAGGGCTGCTCTCCATCTGTTCATCCTCCAGCCTGGATTTGTGCTTGGGATGGCCAAGTGCAAGGTGCTGCACCTGCAACAGGGCATTGTTGAACTTCGTGAGCTTTGCACAGACCCACCCCTCAAGCCTGTTGAGGTCCCTGTGGATGGTATCCCTTTCCTCCCGTGTGTTTAACTGCACCAGCTTACTGAGGGTGCCCTTGATCCAAGTCCATTTTGCTGACAAAACATAAAGGGGTTGCTGTCCATTTTTTTTTAATTGAAAGTGCTTTGGGGTATTTAAACTATTCAGATGTGCCCTACTCCCACACAGAAGAATTTAGATAGTAGTAAATTTTCCTCCCTGTGATCACACCATTGAGTTACCTAATAGTGATGCTTAAGAGCAGTGTTTGTAATGATTTACTGGCATTTCCAGCAAGTTCTGCAGCCTCTGTTCCTCCCTAGTGCAAGTGCGTGCAAAGGCCTGCTAACATCGTTGTGTAGTACCATTCACTCTCTGCATTTGTCCTGAGTGTTGTTTCTGTAGCATCTTCTGTATGGTCAGAACACGTGGGTGATAATTATAACATAGAAGATAATTTAGCAGTGTACTGGTTGGCAGTGAAAGCTAGAACAGCACCTTTACATCTCTGCTATGACTTGGATCCAGCATTGCACATTCCACTTTGAATTCACCTCATTTTTGGCTCCCAAAGTGGTGATGTCTAACGACGTAATCCTTTTTTAAAAATTTATTTATTCATTTGAATTCCGAGCATAAGTTTCTTTCCTGGTCTGTTTCTTGATTTCTTGGATGGTCCAAGTGCTTGAAGAATGGAAGTTACCAGTGTTTGTCTATCTAGTACAGCCAGAGTGTAAGTGCTTGGTAACATCTATTGTCACATAGTTGTTAATGTAATTCTAGTGGTGTGACAAAAGTTAATTTCTAGATGTATCTTACATAGCACAAGTGCCAGTGATTCCTTTGGAATTCCTTTCTGGAATAATGATATTCCAGAAACACTGAGGACTTGTCTCCCCCTGCAGCCAGCAACTAGAAATTTTGTATTGTAAAAAGGGGGAGGAAGGGAGGGTGGGTTAGATTTGCATACTGTGACAAAATAGTGCCTAGAGTCCACACTAGCAAATTCTGGATAATATGCCATTCATTTTACAAATGGCTTTTAAATTTAATTACAAAAGGGGGATTGGGTTTAGGCCTTCCCTTATGTAGAGGAAGTACCACATTAAATGTTAAGCAAGAAGGTAAGACTTATTTCTGATTCGTAATAAAATAATCTGAATTACTTGTGGAAATACAGGACTGAAGTGCAGTTGGGAAGAAAAAATTATGACTGATGAAACACACTTAGGATGCAAAAGATTTGGAGCATCTATCAGAAGAGGAGAGTTGTGCCTAAATACAGTTCTTGTACTCATCAGAACCCAATGACCTCAATTTCCAGGTGTGCAAAACTGAGGTATTCATCACCTGTAAATTTCCTGCTGTACAGCTGAAGAGTGGTATGGACTGACCTTAGTCTTCATGGTTAAATGCATTATGCAATTAAGCTCTTGAGGAACCTAGGGATGCTGTAGCTGAGCATCAGCTTTTGAGATCTTGGAAATTTTGCTGATGCAGTTGTAGCTCCATAGCAGCTTTTACCAAATTGAAGATGTACAAAACAAGCAGAAAAAGTAAATTACTTAACTGATTTAAAGTGTTTGAACTGCAGTGAGCCTGCAGGCATCACTCCCATATCTTATAATCAGTCTGGATTTGTCAGGGGAGTGCAAAACAAAAAAGATGATAAGGAGCTGGAGAATGGCACATTATCAGAAATTAGATCCTCTCCTGAACATGGAATCATAGAATTGGTACCTTGAAAAAGTCCCTCAAGATCATCAAATCCACCCATTAACCCAGCACCATCCAGCCCACCACTAAACCACATCACCAAGTGCCACATCTTCATGCCTTCTAAATACCCACACTGATGGCAACTCAGCCACATACCTGGGCAGTCTGGCCACCTGTGTGTTGCTTTTCCCACTGCAGCAAGAGGAACCACACAGTGAAATGGTGACATTTCCAAGCAGAGGTGCTTGGCCTAGTACCACTGTATCCTGTTATCCAACTTACAACTTGCCAGTGGAGCTGGCACAGGAGGCTGGCTGTTCTTCTGTCCCCTTGCCTTCCACCAGCTTTTGAATCTGGGAGTTACCATCCCCTTGCTACAATGATAGCCCTGGAGCTCCTCCCCCTGTCCAGTCTATCTTGCACCACCCATCCCCAGGGGCAATGGGAGAAAATAAGTAAACCAGCTCCCTAAGCCAGTGCAAAGGGATGATTGAGCAAATGTTTAAATATCCTTGGAGCAGGGATTATCAATGTAGCTGAAGAGAGAATAGTAGCAAGACTTCAGACCCCTGGGGCCAGTGCAAGGCAGCCAAGGGCATGGGTGGGTACATCCAAGTGGATGGTTTAGTTGTAGGGACACAGCAGGTGGGGGTTGCAGTCAGCATTAAACTAAAAATAAATGCAGACTGAGCCACGCTTTGGAGGCGATGGCAGTGTGGAGAGTTGTGCAGGGGCTTGCAGCACCTGGTAACACCTCCAGTTTACTGTTCTCTGTCCCATATTTCACATGCCACCTTCCTCAGTATCATCATCCTTTATTCCACAGACAGTAGAGATTAGTTTCTTCTGATGCAGGGGCTTATAAAAAACGTTTATGCACTCTTCCTTCAGTCCTGCGTGATGGTTCTTGCTCTCTTTGGTTTTTTGCTTTGATCACGTTTTTCCACTTGCTTAATAAATTTTTGCATTGTTGCTACTTATGTAATTATTATTTTCAGTAAGACCTGAAGTCTGTCTTTCACTGCAGTTTGCAAAACTGGGAAGCAGCAGACTGCTGGGCAGGAGCTGTATCAGCAGCTGGAAATACAAGGAAAGAGGAAGAAATGTTTGCTTCTAGCCCTGGCTCTCCACTTCATCCCTGCTTTCCTCTCTGTGAGCATATAATGGAGTCAGCGGGCAATTAGAAAGTTCTCTCATGACTTACCTCTCCTGGCTCTTCACTTCCTCTTGCTGGGGAAACTGCAGTCCCAAATCCCTTCCCCTAGGCTCAGTGGTGCTGCCAGAACACTCCAGGCAAGCAGAGTTCTAGGAGATGCACCATCAGAAAGGTAGGATTAACTAGCAACAAAGCAGGGCTGGACACCAGCAAGGTCACAAAGGGCCTGAGAGCAGCAGGAGCTGCCTTGGCTGTACAGCCCTTTCCCTGGCTGAAATGATCTGACAAATGCTGACTGTGGTAAAGTATTAAGTGCAGAAGGGTTAGAAATCGTTCAGGTGCTGGCTCAAAGAAGACACTTTTACAGCACTGGCCCTCAGGCACCTTCAGCCCTGCTCGAGCCTCTGTCTCCATCTCCAGAAGACGGTAAGTGGGTGGGGACTTTGCATTAGAACCACTGTAATTTTCGTATCTGCCTTCAAATCTTCCTAAGCTCAAACTGGTTTGCAGCAGAGCAATGGGAATAAAGAACTACTCTTTTCAGAGCAGAGCTTTAAGTGCTTGCACTCCCTCAGAGGGAATTGAGATTACACTTTTTTACAGGTCTTGTTCATTTTTTACAGTCCTTGCCAATGCTATGCAATACACTTCCCTTTCTCCCCAAGCTGAGCAGAACACTGAAGCAAATAAAGCAGCCTGCCCATCTTGCCCTCAGGCTAGAACTTTGGGATTCAGCATCCTTTGCCAAATGCAGTGGGTGAGGAAAACTACATGTTGAATGAAGGAAAACTGCATTTTTACTTGTTTACAAAACTGTTGCTTCATGGTTAAGTGAAAACCATGAGAAGCCTGACTGCCACAAGTGTGATGAGTGCCTGGGTGGGAGCTTGAGCTGGTTTTGGTAACCCTCCAGTACCACCAGTAAATGTGCACTGTAACCAGCTACCTCTGCTGCACATCGCCTTTTCTGTGAAGCAAATGAGAGGGCACATCTGCTTTCTCTGTGTTTATTGTATTACACTGAAGCAAACCAGCATGTGGTTATTTGCAGTTATTATTTCATGCAGTTATTTGTAGCTGATTATTTCACCATGTCTAAGGAATACAAAAGAAAAGCAATTAAACAGTTCAGGACCCAGTTAGCTCTGAAGGGAGGCTCAGGCCATGTGACCGGACATGCCAGGCTGAGCCTCCTGTGCTGCCCACGCAGTGAGGCAGCAGTCTCCATCAGCTGGGTGCATTTTGAGTGCACAAGAGCCAGTGAGCTCTACTCTTGCTTCATGTGGGAACGCAACCCAAGTAATTTCCTGGGAGTAATACAGTGAAATCCACACCCTGGAGATGTTCATCCCTGCCCAGAGGGGTCCAGTGGTGACCACACTCAGTGTTGTCATCCCTTGTGCTGAAAGCTGCTCTGAGAAACCAAGGTTGGGTGACTCTCCCGGCTCATGCAAGATGGGACTTCCCTCATGTCTCTCCAGATGTTGGTCATTCCCATACACTACTTCCCCCTTGTTTAAGTTCAAACACAAAATACTCATGCCTCTTAAATAATGACCTCTACCAAGATTCTGAAGATGCTTCAAAATGGTCTCCTTCCTGTCATTCGTAAGGATGGAGAGGTGGTAGGTGAGCCAAAGAGTTACTGATGCTGCTGGAAGGAGCAAGTCTTCCTTTTAGGAATAGAAAGCTTAAAGTCACCATCTTAAAATGTAGTCTTCAAGGACACTGGCCAGAGGAACCCACCTGAAACTGCAAAGCACATCAGGATTTGTTGGTTGACTTTGATGTATCTGTGGGTTTTGTTTAGCTGTAGAAACTCAGTTTGCTAAGGAAATTATTGACATTGATATCTATATCATATAAGCCTTTTTTCTTGCCTTTTTTTTATTTTTAAATTTAATTTTTCCAGCTGTGGCTGGGGGCCCAAAAGCAGCAAATCAGTGCTGGCAAGTTGTTTGAAGAGCTGGAGGGTGCACATCCTCACCAACCCTCCTCTTTGTAGATATTGTTCAGGTGGGTACAGATTTCATTGGTCACCTTCTCAAAGGAAGCTTTGCAGTCTCCGCCAAATTTCTCCTCCATCAATTGTAAGATGATGTCACAGATAATCTAGACAAGCAGAAGGGAAAAAACAACCAGTGTGAACTTTTCTTCATATTAAAGGCATAAGAACTTACATATCTTTAGTTGGGATTCTTGGAGGGCAGAAAGGGGTACAAGAACAATTCACAGTACATGACCTGCAGAGCTTGTAACCAGAATGGAAAATAAGGTGCATTACCGAATTCACAAAAAACTGCTGCTGATGTTTTTAACTAACCTGTATCTAGTTAATGTTGATTGCACCTATCACTTAAGGATGGCTGTATAGGACTGATGTGCTTCATCCATCCACTGCAATCCTCCAGGCAGGGGACTGTCCCAAATAAATATTTAGAGGCCATGATGAGCCCCTTGTTGGACACCTATGGAATACATGGCTTGGGGGGTAAGTTTTTCCCTGATTTTTCCTGCTCGTTAGCTACCCAGCTCTCTGTAGCAGAGATCTTGCAGTCACTAGTTAGGTGTGATATATATATATATACTTCAAAATGCCAGCTCCTTTCCTGTGCAGCATTTAATGTTTTGTGTGCATCTCTACCCTGAAAAAGTATTTTCAGACAGAAATCATCATTTATTTTCCCACTCAATTAAAATTGGGCCCACTACTTTTGAAATCGCCTTCATTTGGAAATAATCTTTGCCTGAGGGTGCCTCTTTTTGCTGTGTAAGGCAGACAAAATAGTTATAAATGCACTCTGCTAGACCTTAGGTGGATCTGGGTAAGTAATTTGATCCTGTATTTATTACTTGAGTTTGTTTAATGATGACAATGCTGTTGTCATTGTTGCTCAATAAAGCTGGTTTGGCTGGTTTAGAAAAGCTCAGCTCCTTTACAAGATAAAAAATACATCAGGGACTGAAGCCCAGTGTTAAACTGCTTTTCTGTATCTCCTTATTAAATGGCGGTGTGGGAATCTTATTGCACTGAGAAACCCTCTACAGCTCATGGGCAGCTGTGCAGCTCCCACCTGAGCACCAAATCACCTGCCTGCACCACATCTGCTGCACAGCCATCGTCCCCACTGATGCCAGATCTCTCATTCCTGCCATCTTCCACCATCAACCATCTCACCTTCCACCACCTCCATTCTCTGAGGCATATATATGTATTCCTACATACAAAGCCTGTGTTCCTCAGTTCTACCCCTCAAAGGGGAAAACATGCCCTCCTCACAATTACACCCTTTGGGAAGAGGGCTGCTCACTCACCCTAAAGTTTTTGGGATCAATCTTCAGCTGGGTGGCATGTTTCTTGCCGAGTGGGGTCACTATCCCAAGAAAAGCCTCAGAGTTGTCCAGGTGTTGCACCATGTCGTTGATGGCACTGAAAACCTTCTTGCCATGGCCCCTGACTTGATCTGACTGTTTCATCTCTTCAGCAGAGTCCATGCCTTTGAAATGTGTGAAGTAGGACTTGGTGTCTGGGTGCTCGGTAAACATCCTGTTGAGGAATGAGAGATGTCCTGACTTGTGGACCAAGATATCAATGCAGACATGGCCACACGTTCTGGGCCTTGCCTTATGCATTTATGTCCCTTTTCCCCTTCTCTTTATTAGAACAGACATTTCTACATTCCTTGTTTCTCCTTTGCCTTTTGCACCTGTGCATAACCCCATGCACATAGCAGCCAGTCCTCTCTCCCTTGCTCTCCCTAGGGTATTTCCTTTGCTCTTTCCACCTCAAAACTTATAATGAACTTATTCCACTCCTTCTAAATTTAATATTTTCTCGGTGTTAACTCTGTGTTACTTTCACAAAGCAGTGGGAGCATGTTCACATGAGACGATTGTGACAGTTTAATATTCCCAAAGATGTTCTGGACAGCAGACATGATCACTGTGATACTGGTGGGTGTTTTCATAGAGAAACCCTACTATTGGTTTTGTTAATTAACCACTTCCTACAGCCCACTGCAATGCTTTCTTACTGCCTGTGATGGATTGTTATTTGAGTATGGGGTACTGCTCATTCCATTTATTCAAAAGTAACACAATTCAGTGTGTTTGAAATTACCTTTGATCAATTACAGTCATCTTGGTCAAACTATTTTTAGAAAAGCAGTTTACTCCATTGGGTAAACTGGTTATCCACCTGAAATATCCATAACAAATTTCACATTTCATTTCACAGTCATAAAATGGTTGGGCTTGAAGGAACCTCTGGAGGTCATCTGGGTCAACACCACTGGTCAAGCCAGTTCCCCAGGACCATGACCAGATGGATTTTGACTATCTCCATGTAAGGAGACTCAACAACTTCTTTGGGCAACCTGTGCCAGCGCTCAGTTGCACTCAGAAGTAAAAAAAAGTGTTTCCTGATGTTCAAGGGAACCTCCTGTGTTTCAGTTTGGGCCCATTGTCTCGTGGCACCACTGAGAAGAGCCTGGCTCTGCCTTCTTTTCACTCTCCCTTCAGGTTTTTATGTACACATTGGTATGATTCCCCTGAGCTTTCTCTTCTCAAGGCTGAACAGTCATAGCTTTCTCTGCCTTTCTTTATTGAAGAGAGACTACAGTCACCACATCATCTTCCTGGCCCTTTGTTGGACTCTTTCCAATATGGCCATGTCTCTGTTGTCCTGGGAAGCCCTGAACTTCTCTCCAGGCAGGTCTGGGGCTGTAGGACACTAAAGCAAAACTCTCTAGAGAGGCAAGCTACTGGACGCTACTAAAATTTTGTGGCTGCATTTCTGACCCTAACTGTGCTCAGGTTGTGTAGCCTGCAGAAGAAAAGAGCAGCATGTAAGGCTTTGTGAAGGTAATCCAGGCACAAGGTGTGATATACAAGAAAGCTGGAGGGAAGAGTAAAGGTCTGATAACCAAAAATAGTATTTGAACTAATCCATGTTTATGGAGGTGATGTAAGTTCCAGATGAGAGTGGAATATGTGGAAGGTGAACAGAAGAGAGGGAAACAGGATGGAAACTAAGAGAGGAAAGTCCACAGAAAGGGTATAATACAATGGAACAGATGGACTGAGGCTGAAGGAGAATTAGAAGTTAAATACTGAGTTTTAAAAAAAGCATTAGAATAGTCTGGAGGTAAAGAGGAAGAGGGAAATAAGGCCCATGCTTTGTTCCCATTCTCTTTCATACCATGCTTTCTTTTCTTTACCATGGGTGAAGATATTGCTCTTGTCTCTTCTTCTTTTCCCACCCCCTTACCCCTTTCTTTTTATTTTTCCTTGTATGGATTGCTCCTCTTCCTAGCAAGGGCTGCATGAAAAACATTGAGACATGCCTCAAGGCAGTAACTCCATCCTTGCTGTTCCTCCTTCACCCCTCCAGGGTAGCAGTTGGATGGGGTCTTTCCTTACCTGACCAGCACAGCTGTCCCATTGTCTTCAGCATCCACATATATCTTCTCCCAGGCACCACGGGCACTCTGCACCTCTGCTTCAGAGAATGACATGGTGCAGGAGATGTTGGCAACAGAGGGTGCAGCAGGAGGGAGAAGGACAGGGAGGTCCTGGCAGAGTCTTTCTGTTCCAGTTCTCTACTCAGGGCTCTCTAAATACTGCCCTGGGGATTAAAGAGATCTTGAAGGGTCTCTTTGTTCCCCTCAGTCACATTTCTGCAGGTTTTAGAGCTACCTAATCACTTTTAATCAGGAAACCAACCACATGAGGAGGAGGACTAGCCCTGTAGTTGTAGGTCAGGTGCCAAAGCAAAGGTCTCACTGTCTGAGGAGAGAAGGGAAAAAAGGCAGTTTTCAGTGGGGGAAAAAAAGATCAATTCTCTTTCCCTCTCACCCCTGCCAAAGCCAGTGTTTGGCTCCTCTTTCCTGAAGGTGATCCTTGTCCGAGCACTAATTTTCTTGGTTTTCTCCCAAGAGTGCTGCTGTGCTGAGGGCACTGTGGTGCCTTGCCATCCCCTCTCCTGGCACTCTCTGGTCTTTCGGTCAAAGATCCTGTTTCTCACTCCAGCACCTCTCTCCAGTCCTGCTTCATGCCACTGTCACTGCTTTCCCCACAGCCTCTGGTTTAACAGGGGCTCACCCCACAGCTGCTCCCAGCCTTGGTCCCATGATGGTGGGAGGCTTTGCCAGCCCAAAGTGACAGTGTTGCAGGGATGGTGCTGGCAGCATGGCTCAGCATCCATGGCCATACTGCCCTGCAAAGCCACTTCATTTTAGTACTAGATGTAAACAGTGTAGCACAGCCAGGCCAGGAGCACACGCATTTCACTTTCCTAACACTCTCGGCTTGCAACTGGGGTCTCTGTCCTATCTCTGAGCCCTGACTGCCTGGTAGAGAGATAAGGGGCAGAAGAAAGGCCAGGGTGGAGCTGCAGACAGCATCTCTGGACTTGTTATAGTCACAGTCACTTGGAACTGGACACAAAAAGTTTTCATGGATTACCCATGCAATGCCTGGGGTTAACCTCTGGCAGGAATGTTCTGGTTAAGTCCAGGGCACACATGCAAAGCAAAGGCTAAGGGGCTTGGGAAACTGCTGCTGGATGCTGAGGGCAGACAAAACCTCATATTGTTTGGGGTGGTTTAGAGGAGGGAAGAAACAGGTGTGAGGAGAAAATATGCAGCATGTCAGGAAAAACCAGCCTGATACCTCCGGGCAGAAGGAAAGTGCTGGCTGCAAACACAGAGACCAACTGGTCTTGGTGAGGTTGTGTCCCACTGCTGCTGAGGGAGGCTTCAAATGACTTCACTGAAATCTGTCCCCACTTGCCTCCCTCTTTATCATAGAGCAAAGAAAGAGCAGTCTGATAGAAACCTGCAAAGCAGTTGTGGGTGCCCCATCCCTAAAAGAGTTCAAGGCCAGGCTGGATAGGGCTTTGAGCTACTTGGTCTAGTGGAAGGTGTCCCTGCCCACGGCAGAGAGGTTGAAAGCAGATGATCTTTAAAATCTCCTCCAATCCAAAACATTATATGATTCCCTAGGAGACTTTTCCCCTTCTCTCCCCATTCTCCTCTGAGACATTGCAGTATGAACATGCTCCATCCCTTGATACATAGTCAGACATTCTGTCATGGGCCAAAAAATACCTATTTTGAGTTGAGAATTTTCAATCCAATTAATTTATTGCAAAGTAACAAGCCAACCAGCCAATACTTAGGAGTCTCACCTCCCCCTGCCCTGTTTCCCCACCCCATGCTGCAGGTTACAACTAGACCCTTTGGTGAGACCATGGGTGGTGCAGAAGCTGGGGTTGGTGCATGGGGGTCCCTTGCTCTTGCTGCTCCTTGTGTCCTACCACTTCAGCATGGGCTCTTCCACTGGTCATTGGATACTGTACCTGCCCTGGACTTGTCTCTCCCTTTTCAGTGTTCCCTGCCCTTTCTTAAACACATTTCCATGGAGGCACCCTAATCTTACTTGGTTGGTCCAGTTCTGGGGTGCAGTGGGTCAATTTTGTCTGAGACCAAGCCAGGTATCAGCAGCACAGGGCAATCCCTGACCAGAAAAAGCATTGACATCTTCCCTCAAGCACATCACCATGCTCTCTCTGTGACATGCTTTTCTATTCTTCCATCCTATGGTGTTACATTTACTGTTCTGGAAAATGATCTTCTATTTTTCCCTTGCATGATTTGCCAAGTCCTTGTAAGATGAACACAATAATCCCTCATAAAGTTTTGACATCTCTAACAGGGCTATACACATCTATGCTACATCTCAGCAATCTCTAGCAACTGAAGCAAAAAAGCTCCAGAAACCTATTTATTTTGGTATGGATGTGGAAGAGCTATGAAAAATGTGCTGTTTAATTGTGAAGTCATTACTGACACATCCCTATATGTGGGCAAGAGGATGAGGGCTTGGTTTATTACTTTTTCCTCTCCCATGGTTTGTTTTATTATGCCAAAGGAAGTGAATCCTCTCAATCATAATTTCTATTGCATGAAGAGACATATTTTCTAATATGGGGTGAAGCTCCTCAGCATGTTATCCCTAAAAAAGAGAATCCTGGTGAGCAAGAGTCAATCAACACATTGAGTTGAGACATGATTTTATTACAAATCTGAAGAATAGGGTGCCAGGCCTTTTCCAACCATTTGGAAAACAAGCAGAGTCCTTTTACAAAAAGGTAACAAAAAAAAGAATCATACAGAAACAGGAGATTGGTTACTCACACTTGTGTAACAAAAGTTTTAATATGCATGTGCTGATCTCAGTCCAGTTCATTATCCTATCATTTCCACATATAAATTCCCCTGGGAATGTGTTCTTTAAAATTATAATCATCTAAGGTAACTTGAAGTTGTCTTTGCATCCTGTCACCAGTTGCTATTGTTAACCAGTTGGTTATTGTTAAACCTTATTTTGTTAAACCTCTGTTACAGTTTGAATCTGCTTGAATCTATTTGAACCATTACTTGTCAAGGACACAAGGATTTATAGAATTCTGTTCCTGGGGTCTCTTCACGGTTCCATTGCTCCAGCACCCCACTGTCATGGTTCCAAGGCTAACTTATAGTTACTGTAAACATTTTGTTAATCTTTAATTTCTTCTGACATCAAGCAGGCAGGGTCAGGCCAGGGAGCCAGATGGCACTGGGAAATCCGGAGCAGAAAGCACAGCCACAGTGTTTGGGCTGTGGGCAAGCTGTTCCTCTCTCTATCCCCAGCCAGGGGAGAAGAGGATACACCTCCCACTTCACTGCCAGGAAATGGTGTCAGTACTGCAAAGTGGGGGTTGCTTTCTCTCAGTTTCCAAGAAATCATGTGCTTTAGGGAGAAGGCAGCCAGTAAGATTCAGCCACAGAAATGGGTGGCACCTTCTACTCACCCAGTCATTTAGGATCCAGCAGCCATCACACCTCTAGAGCTCATCAATGTCCTGGTTACAGGCACTGCAAACCTCAACTGTCTTCTCTTATCCTTGAAATTTGAGGATCTGTGATTTTTAGCATAAACAACCCACCCTAATTATTGTTCAATGGGGTTAATCCCCAGCTCAGCAGACACATCTGGTTCAGAGAATGGTTGCCAGGGGCTCAGCAGCTGTAACTCTTATTTTCTCAACACCCATGGTAGTGTCAGGCTGAGGGTAGAGCCTTCCATATTGCCAGGATTCAGGGAGACCCTGACCCTGGTTCACTGAGACCCTGACTCTCAGTCAGTGCTGCTTTTACAGAAAGGACAAACACCTGCATCTGCACATGCTCACCGTCTGAGGTTATCAACATAATCAGCTCATCAAAACAAACAAAACTAGGAGCTGCAGTCATGTCAGTGTCAATGTCTGAATCCCAAAGCCCACCTAGCACATGGGTTGGAAAGGCTTTCTCCACTGCCATTTTCCCAGACTGTACTTCTCTCTCCCATTCCAGAGCATTGGTGGGCTTGGGTGGAGCTGTGTTGATCTTTCCACTGCATAAAACACCAAATGCAAAGGGTAAAGAAAAAAGCAGGACTACTCAGCTTCTTAGGACCTACCCCCCAGAATGGCCCTTACAAAGTGTACAGAGTGGTATCCACCTGACATGGTAGAAATGCACACAGGCGTCTGTTGTGAATATTTTTATTGCATGCATAACATTTTAAATGTGAAAGCAAAGGTAGTAATTTCAAAATCATTTTGCTTTTATATATCGGGGCATAGCATATATACAGATTAATCCTCTGAATGCTGCTCTCATGATTACCAACATTCAGTGCATGGCCAGCAGTGACTAATGCAATAATAAGGATGACAGTGCTGAGTTTTGTTGCGCTGTATCCACCTAACCAAGAATTTGCATTGGTGGAGGCTGGTGTTCAGCAGAGAAACTTTACATGCTTAGTGAAAGGGAAGAAAGCCAACTCCACAAACCCCAGCCCACCCCTCACCCCCTGAACCATGAGTGTGCTATCAGCATCATTCTGGACCCAAACCACACATCAACATAAGGATCACTATGAAGGAAGTTAACTCCACCTCAGCCAGACCCAGCACACTGCAGGACTGCATCCTTTTCTTGGACAAATATAGGCACACAAAGTCTTAATAGTGCTGAACTTTTGCACAGGTGCTACAGGCAGGAGGAAAGAAATCAGCTTGTTAGAGATATAGAAAATATCATGTCCAGATCAGAGATGCAGAGTACCTGGAACATGACAGAGGCATCAGGCAGCAGCATACGCACTATTCATATCTGTAATGTTACAATCTGGCATTCATATCTTCCCAATTAATGAGATCAAACCGCCCAATCATTTGATGCAAACAACACTCCCACAGGTTTTGGACTAAGCCCCTAGACTGGTTCATTCAATTCCCTTGTCTGGGACACTGGAACTTTAATTACACAAATGATAATTTGATAGTTTGATAATTTTATGAAATTACATAAATTATATGCTGAAGAAAACAGAAATCCACTGAATGTCACTCTCAGCAGAATTAAACCTGAACTCCAGATGAAGCAACCTGATGTCAGAAAAAGAGAAGATGTAGCTGCAAGAAGACATCAGGCTAAAAGAAGCTGCTTTATGTGGAAGTTAGACACCAGTCCAGAGGCTCTGCATCAAACACAGGTAGGTCACAGATGACTATATTGGTGGTATGGACTATTGTGTTCAGGGACGCAAGCTAAAAGGGCATGAGATAAAGCAGCAGACAAACCTGCTGTCAGATACAAGAGAAAATAAGGTGTTGGACTGAAAGGGTAGTTGGTGAGGAATGGATGTGTACTGGTTTGAAAGCAAAACCAGTGAGAGACTCCAAGTCAGTAATACAATTTTAATGGGAAAAAAAGAGAAAAAATGAAATACATGCAATAATACAAAATAAAACCACTGACAGAATACAACCTCACACCCTGCCAGTCAGGGTGTTGGTGCAGTCCCATTAAATGGTGGCTGCAGTCCTCCTGGATGACAGATGTGGTTCTGTTGAAGCAGTGCTCCTGTACAAGGTGCAGTTTTCCTCTGAAGGTCCAGCAATGATGTAGAAAAGCCTGGTTTTCTCCTCTGGAATCCAGTGGAAAAGGCTGCTTCGCTGTTTCAAATCTCGGTTTTTATTTAGGTAGGAAAGGCATGGCTCCTCCCCGTGGCTGGATCATCTCCCAAGAGGATGATGTAATCTTATCAGTCAGGCAAGGGGGCTTAATGGCCCATTAACAGAAGATATCTCCCATAGAGATAAGGATCAGCCCTTCTCTCCTTTCAACAGATGGTGATAGAATACACTTTGAATTGTAAGCCAGGACAGGATGGAACCAGAGAATCAGACTAGTAGTTTTCCTGTGTCAATAGAAAGTTGCATGATGGTCTCATTGGTCCAATTGCCTCCTCTGCTGTAGAAGTCATAGAATTGTTAGAATCACAATGGCTGGAAAAGACATCTAAGATCTGTTCAATATGACGAGTGTTTATAAGGTAAAAAATCTGTTATAACTGTCTGAATTTTTGGGAAGTAACATCAGTACATGCAGATTTAAATTCAGTGAGCCCAAATTTAATCTCCACCTTCAACCTGTGATGTCTCCCCAGCCATGTGTCTGGTGATGGCACTACAGAGAAGCCAAGCTGTTCCATCCCTTCTTCATCTACTTACCGAGTATTTTGGTTTTTGTACAATAGAAAGCAAAGACAACCTTTGTTTGATCTGGTTCTATTGGAAAGAAATCATAGTGGGCAACTTCATGTATATTCACTGATTCCCCAATTTCCACCAGTTTCTGGAAGAGACCAGCCACTCCAGAGGTGCCATTGTGACAGACCACATAATTCCCAGCTGTCCTGGGGAGGAAAATCTTCAAAGAGGTTTTCCATCCACCAAAGAGAGGACCTGAGGCTTTCCCTGGGACTGGCCTTGTGCTCTGGTTTATTCTACACCTGACAGGCTGTGTGGGACCCTGGAGCACAGACAGAAAGGCCCTAAGGTAGCCCGGTGTTTGGCTGAACAAGCAAACAGAGACAAAGCTGTGAACTATTCCGAACCAGCACAGAGCCTTCAGAGAGAAATTTGGTAAAGCCACTGCAGGCTTCAAGGACAGCTGAACACCCTTACATTGGCTTCAGCATAACATTTCAAAGGAGGGAGAGACTAGCTAGGGGGACCTGTATAACATGGGATGAGATCTTATGTAATCCCAAGACTGCCCATCTCCTTTGAATTACAGGAAATTTCACTTGATCCCTGTTTCTTGTTGAGGACTAAGGTAGGAAGCCAGAGGGTGACCAGTTTCTCTGTCAAGCTTGGGAACAGGGAAGCTTTTTGTTAGGAACAGATATATTCCTTCACTCAAGTATGCAGTTAGGTTTTATTGTCTTTAGACAAATAAAAAACATCATCAAGGAAGGGTCTGTGAAGCTTTCGGTAATTACAAAAATAAATTATTTCTTCTTTTGTTCATCAAATTCTCTCTGACTTGTGCTCATTCATCTTCATCAACCAGGCGTACTCAGCACTCTTCATAGATTCCCTAACCCCCACCCCTCAAATAAATTAATAGCCCTGACCCCCATTAGCAGTAACTCCTCCACCTACCATGTTGTACAACTGCATCTTGAAATTTTGGAAGAAGCACCAGGTCTCAGCTTGGCTGGAGGGCAGTCTCTTAGCCAAAATATTTGAACTCCTGCTTCTAGTTGAACAAGATGCTCATAGGGGTCTTTGGGGTCTTGAACCTGTGCTCTGTTCCCCAGTAAACCTGGTGGATTTAGTCTGTACCTGAAATAAGAGAAAAACAGTACCCACTGTAGGATGTGCCAAAATCTATACCAATGATGAAGACTGACTAGCTGGCCATGGCCACTGCAGTGCAGAGCTGTGCAACTCTGGGAGAAGAGAAGAGTGAACAAGTGGGACTGGATTGAAACTCAAAAGACTGGAATTGCAGATCTGTCTATGAGAAAATAGAGACAGGTGCTGGACGCTGGCACAATCCAGAAGTCAGGACTTAGTAAATAAAAGAACCTTTAAAGTGACCCTGGGACCCCTGCATGTCCCACTCAAAGAGTACCAGCAGCTTTGACAAGTGAAGTTCTTGAGTGCTTAGTTCCTGTGGAGCAGCTGCACAGAATGAGAGCAGGGAGGCAACATAATACATCAATATAACATTACAAAGCTTTGAAAACTGTTCTCATTTGATTTTCAGGAAGCTACCATTCACAAAGGAACTGAAAATGAAACACAGTTCCTGCTGCAGTGCTGCCAAATCTGTTTGCTGCTTCTTCAGTACCCCACAGTTAAAGCTGAGTGGAAGATGAACAGAAGGTATTCAGAGCACGTGGACAAGAGAGATGTAGTGCACTGGAAAAAAACATCCCTTCTGTGGCCCTAATGAAACGTGGGGAAGAAATTATTGTGAAAGGTGTAGTCTGGGATCAAAGGAGAACAACTTGAGAGTCAGGCTAATTACTTACTTAGCCCTAATAAGATGAAACAGCTGCAATACTCCACTTTTCTTTCTACCATGAATTGTCTACTTTTCAGAGATAGTAAGTTAGACATGCCCCATTTGGGACACCTAGGATAAATCATCATTAACAAACCTGTATTAACAACTGAAGTTATTCCAGTTGTCTCCTTACAAAAGCCACCTGCCTGTTAGCACTCCGCTGCTTTCCCATGTCTGTACAATTTACCTCTCCCAAAGTCCTTCAGCTACACACATGCCACAGCTCTGGACCAAAGAGCTCTAAAAGTTGTATTCCATGGCATAAGGGGGATGCATGAGGTAAATGCATGTTTATGTGATTTTGTGTGACACAGTATTTTGTGAGCAACTTGAGAATTACCAATTAGAAAACTTTAAATTCTGCTGTGTGCCTGCCAAGTCCTTTTCTCCAGTTTTTCTTTTTAGTCCATCAGTTTCCTTGGCTGCACAAACTCCCTGGGATTTTCTCGATGGGCCCCAAAAAAGAAAGGCAAATTTCTGTGCAGCTCTCTGCAAGCAAATTTTCTGCTTCTCTCAGAAATTCAGTATTCCCTAAGCATACTGCATGTCACTGACAACATCAGCTGGGATCCAGGTGTGTGCAAGACATTTTTAGAAAACTGGAGTATTCTGAGAAACTGACTGTAAAAAACCTTTATTGGAAATACATATTATGGAATAGAACAGGTAAAGTAAAATTACATATGTGCCATATTTCCTACAACTTTTACAAAAAGAAAGAACTACAATAGTTGGTTTTTCATACCTTTTAAAATATTGCAGACTCAGATGAGCAGTGCATTAATATTTCATTTTTCCAGGCTGTAGAAGGTAAATGGCAGGGAAGTTGTCCAGTACAGGCAAGTAGAAGTTTCAGCATGACCCTGAGCCAAATGCTTGTGATTATGCAGGTATAATATTACACATATGGCAAACTGCCATGCTATATTTATTACCTGCTTAGAAAATTTTTAGTCTATTTTTTTTTTGTAGCTCTCTGAGCCTCTCTGGTCCTATGCTGTGCATCAGTTTTATCTCTGAAGCTCATCCCTTGTGCATCTCCACATGTGTGTCTTTTCCTTTACCTTTTCTCTCCTTAACATCATTTTTGCTAGGCTAAAACACTCAAGTTGCAAGGCCTTATATTTCAAAGACTGATTTAAAGTCTTCAGAAGGCTAAAACATCTAGGGTATAGTAGTTCTGAAACAGCGAACAAACTGCTAAAATCAGAGGATTTTTAACCTCTCACTACAAACCAAGTACTTCCTCCATTAGCAACAAAGATCCACTGATTGCCACTGTGCAGTGTCTCTGTGCATGAAATTTCCTATTGCCAGACTCTCACATCTCCTGGTGCAAAGGACAACATCTAGCCCATGATCCAGCACAACTTCTTTTCCCAGGTCTTGATGTTTGAAGGTGAGGCAATATTCCAAAGCAGATGCTGTACCACATACCGTCGCAAGGGTAATATGATGTCCTGATGTCCTTTGCATAATTTCCTAAGTAATTTTTTAACAGGAAATTTGTATGAGATGGGGAAATGATCTCCTCTGTTCTTTCTCTGTCATGGGGTCTCAGCAGACGGAGGAGACACATTTAAGGAATCTGCCTCTGGAAAAGCAATGGCAGGCCTGAAAGTTTTCCAGCACACTGGAACAAGGAGGCCTTTGTAAAGACCCCTACACTCAGGGACCTCTTTGCTGCTGCTTACACCTATTCTCCTCTCCCAGCCACAAGGAGGGAAGCAGAGGCCCAGGCCCTTCCCAGAACAAATATTTGACTTCTCATCCACAGCTCAGAGCAGGAACCATGAAGAACCTATGGAAACTGAGCTTCAGTTGGTGTCTAACAGGAAGAGAAAAACAATCAGAAACCCAGAGAGAGGAAGATCCTGAGGTTTAAACCCCTCTTTTCCCACAACAGCATGGCTCATGCCCCCTAATCAGCCTCCCACAGAGATTTAACATGGGAAGGTGGGAGCCTGCAAAGGGAAAGAAGCTTCACAGAAGGAATGTCTGAACAGGCCTGGAATTCTTCACCTGGACAGAAGAAAACTTCAAGGATCACAGGTGGAAGAGAGGGTGGGTGCCAGCTACACATGTACTCTTCAGCTGCAGTTGCAAGAACGAGGCTGATGGCAGCAAAACAAACAGGAGGATGTGGTTCACCACGAAGCAGAGAGTGGAGTACTGCCTGCACAAATAGCACTAAGGTTGGTGGAACCGACCTCCATAAGGGTCCTTGCAGGCTGGAAAAAGGATACTGGCTAGATGATCCTCTTCTAGTCTGGAACCACTTGGCCTGCTTTCAAAGTCAAATGAATTTGCTCAAACAGATGTTGCCTGTTGGTTTTGCAATAGCAAAACAAATGTCACACATTACCCACCCCATCACCTCAGTTTGTTCAAGCACCTCAACAGCTGCAGAAAGGTGGCAGAAAAAGGGCAGAATTTATTATACCTTCATTTATAGCACTGCAGTCCCCTGGAGCTGCATCAAGCACCAGTGCACCTCCAAGCAGAGAGGTGGCATCACCCCTGGTATGACTTTAGGCTCACAAAGGCTTCCTGAGAAGAAATCAGTGCTGCAGGAGCCTGAGCTTGTGCGGCTGTGAGCACCCGCCTCAGCTGCGTGAGTCTCCTCTGCGTTTGTTCCCAGCCCTCCCTGGCACCTCCCACGCTGTTGAAGTCCCGGAGCTTCCCCTTGGATCTCACACGGAATGCGCTTGGGCCGCCAGCCGCACAGCAGCACGACGGGTGCTGCAGCATGCACGGCAAATCCTCAGGGTTACTGCAGCTCAGGATGCCGTGCTGGACACGGCAGGAAGGCAGCAGCAGGGGTGCGAAGGGGTCACAAGTGACAGAGCTGGAGGAGAGCAAAACTGCATTTTGGAGAAGCTGTGGCTGTGATGTGCTGCAAAAGGGAGTTTTGAGCGAGGCCCAACAGCACCATGGCCCGCAGCGAGACCCAGAGCCACAGTCGTCAAGTAATGACAGGGCAGGACCTAGGAGCTCACCGCTGCCCGAGCTACACAAGGCACCATTTCTCTTTCACTCTTGGCTTGATTTTAAACGGTGTAATTGCTCCCTCAGAAGAAGAAAGGAATTGTTTCATGCAGACAGAAATATTTATGAGGCAGGTTTGGTAATTTTATTCTAAGCCTCGTAAAGACCCTTAGGGCACGTCAGCGAACACAGTGAAAAGAGAATCACAGCTTAAAGTATTTCTGATCTTTAGACCGCTCGGGTTTTCCCTGTGCGATGTGCCAAGGCAGGGTGCTGGCGCAGAGGAACCTGGCGCTGTCCCGCCTGCGCACGGCCCGCGGAGAGCCGCGGAGCACGCCGGTCGCCGTAGTTCTGTCCTTGGGACTCTCGCTACGGAGGGTCGGGCAGATCACGGCACCCAGGCATCCCGCGAAGTAAGCGGGGCACCCGGGGGCGACCTGTACCCGCGCAAAAATTCCTCTCACATTCGGAGTGAGGACCCGGGCGTCACCCCGGGTCGTTATTTTCCTTACTCATAAGTTTAAGGCATAACAGCAACTTTTCGGCGCCGCTGCCACACTCCTCCGCACTAACTCTATAGGTCAGGGCGAGCTCGCCGCACGCTGTCTAATGTGGCCTCCGGCTGGTCTGCAATGTCCTCACCAAGGCGCACGGCTCTTATCCCCTTCCGCGCCGCGGAACCGCTGCTGCGGCTCGAATCCCACCGTATCGTACCCCGCCATATGCAAATGAGAGACCCGAGGACCGCGGGGAGTTGTGGGGCTTCCCGTCACAGCGGGCGGAGTCGGGGGCGGGGCCCGCTGCATATCTGTGGGCGGGGCGAGGAGCGGAAGTTGTAGGGTGTCACCTCCGGGACTCGCTCGCTGCGTCTCATCGTTGGGACCGCGACAAGATGGCGGACCTGTCTCTGGACGAGCTCATACGGAAACGCGGTGTGACCGTGAAGGGAAGGTGAGTTGTTGGGACAGCGATGCAGCGCCTCGGGCTCGGCGGCTCCCGGCTGTTCGTCCTGTGTCCCTTCGGGTGGCTCCGCTCCGAGGACTGCGGGCCTCGGCGCGGCCTGGCCCTGCTCCCGCCCCCGCGTTCCCATTGGTTGAGCTGTCGGCCTGCGGAGCCGCCTTGCGATGTGATTGGTGGCAGCGGCCGTCGCTCAGGGCCGGGGCGGGGGTCGGGCCCCCATCTCGGCCCCTGTGCCTGGCGCTGCCCCGGTGGGGCAGGAACGCTGGCCGGCCCATCCCATCTCGGTCTTTTCGGGATTCCTGGTGCCGTCTCTTGTCTCACTGAATCCTCCGGCTTGCCCTGTCCCCGCTGGCTCGTGCTTGTCCCTGCTGATTAACCCAGCGCTGTTCCTGTAACAGGGCTGGCGCCCCTGAACCCCGTCGGTACCCGGGCTGCAGGTGTTACCCAGGCAGTGCCCAGGGGTGGCCCCTGCCCCCCGCTCCCGGGAGCGGCT
>VXBI01007027.1:3440-38938 GCA_013397375.1 Toxostoma redivivum | reverse complement strand
CGGCTCGGTGCATTGTGGGAGAGCCGTGGGAGGGCTGGTGGTGCTCGGGGAGCCGTAACCGGCTGAGGCCGCCGGGGCTTCGGAAAGTGTTGTCCCTCTGGCGTAGTTAGCGGTGGTCCGACAGATTGTTGGAAGCGGTTGAGAGGACGTAGAGCATGTTGCAGACCCGAACTGCAAGGTCAGATTATTTCTTTGCATGGCAGATGTCTCCGGTGTAGGCTGGGCCATTTACTGCCACATTTGGCAGTTCTTACCTGGATTCTCCTTCGATAGCTTTTCATTTTCCCTTTTACCATAGGCTCTTAATGCTTCTGAAGAACCTTGTTCCCCATCTCTGTTAGCTCAGTGCGCTCTTGCTTTTTTAAATTTATTGGTCTTTGTTTTTGACTCTGAACGTGTTATATACATACATGTCTAGAGTAATATTCTGAAAGTTACCTCCTAACATATACTACCAAAACATTCAAACTTAAATCCTAGTCTAGACAAGGTCTTGGCTTTGCACTTTCATTCACATTGTCCTGCCTATTTGGAAGAGTCTTAGGCTGCTTACTATGCCCCAAGTACCTCCTTTATCCCTTTTCAAATCCCTCCTTAACTCTAATTACTTTGAGGAATTCTTTCTGCGCTTTTTTTGCTGAACAAAAATCCCTCTGCAGCACTGTAAGAATTGTTGTGCCCCACACTCTTCTTGTATGTCATGTTTAGCTCACTTGATAAATTCCTGCGGTAGCAAACTTGGCTTTGTGAGGGCTGGATACACCGAATAAACTTAAATCATTATATTTATGCTGTTCAGTAGTCTAGATGAAATAATACAAAAACTTTCACCTATAAAATGTGTTGGTCAATAGCATATTCAAGCCAGAGTTTGGAATCCTGGAAAGTGAAGTAGATGTTTGGGATTTGCTTTTATTTCAGGTGCTGTGGCACAAATACCTAAGCAGTTAATGCTCTTGTAGGGTAAGCAATTATCTGTGAAAGGGAGTTGCTTATTAGGGTGAAGACTCTTCAGAAATGGTGTAATCTTCAGTACAGTTTCTTAGCCTATTTCACTGGGTTTTGTCATCAGCCATCTTAACTAATTCTAGTTTAAATGTTGATACATACATTTCTGGTTTTACTTTGACCTCTCTCATGAACCACTCATCCAGCCCTTTGCAGCACTCCAGCTGAATGCTTTCAACATGGCTAAATAAAGGCTTTTTTAAATTACGAGCAAAGTCTTGCTCTGTGTCAGTTGCTTTATGGGTACTGTTAGTCTTCTGTATTTTGGATATATTTTCCTAGATGGTCTTAATAATCCTCCTCTTTTTTCTAGCTGGTTTGCTTTGGCTGTATGAGAGAGCAGCCATAGGACTCTCAGATAGGTGGTAAAATGGGACTCCAGTCCCAGCTTTCCAGACATCTGGACATAAGAATGAAAGAGACAGAAGCAGAGGTTTTTAATGTCTTGGTTGGTTGGTTGGGTTTTTTTAAAGATCTCTCCTCTGAAAATACATAATTGTAAATAATGTGAAGTTGTTGAGTTGTGGAGTTAGATCAGGAAATTCTGATATAAAGGTGCATGAAGAATTGAAATAACTCATCATTTGATTTTGTGATACTAACCTTCTGATTGTTACAACAAATTCCAGGTATCTACTTTTAGACTTTATAATACTGGACAGCACATTTCTGAAAGCAGATGAACATTGTAGCCCTCTATTTTAAATAGTCAACAGCAGGAATATTTTTTCTCTTTTTCTACTTTGTGGTTTTTGGTTTTGGTTTTTTGTTTTTGTTTTTGTTTTTTTTTTTAGTGTGAAGAAACCCAATGGAAAAAACTTTAAAAATACTCATCGGAGGAGCTCCATTTAAAAATTTGATAAACTGGTTTTGTTCTTGGGGCAGATTTTGAAAAGACCTAGTAGTAGTAAGAAGGTAGTTGTCGTTTTCACCCTGTATTGTGCTGTTTCTTAGGAATACTTGTCTACAAGTACCAATGCTGTAGTTTTTTGGCTGTTGTCTTTCTGTGCTCAGTATTGTGATAATGATGTGCTTAAAAAATAAAGGCCATTAAATGCAGTAGTTCTTTTATTAGATTAAAGAAGAGGCAGTCATGTTAAAAAGTAATTTGACTAATGATTATTCTTGCTGGAAGCTGATCAACCCTGAAACTGGTGGCTTTGAACTGGAATTGTTACTGGTGCTTGTACATCCTAAAATTCAAATTGCTATGCTCCCACAAATCTGAACTTGCTGCCCAGAATTCTTGAAATCGTGTGTAATTTTATGTTTCCTTCGTATCAGGATGTATTATTGTATTACAGAAGATGCTTTAGCAGACCTATTGAATCCTAAAGCTAGAAAGTCTATTCCTGTTCCTCTTTGTCTTCAAAGGTTTCCCCAAATTGTTGAATTTTGTTGTAATATGGACTTAGCACTGCTGAAGTCAGACCCTTTCGTTTGTAAATGTGAGCTTAAGGATGGATTTTGGAAATCAGTTCCTTAGCTTTTTATGTAGAAAGTAAAATCCAGCATAAAACAGCTTAGGAGCTCTAATGTTGTATTTAGATATCCAGAAAGCACAGAGTGAATTTCTGCACAGTAATAATGAACTTTTGTTTGCAGCAACACAAATACTTTTATTGACTGCATCACATCTTATAATGCCTGCAACTTTTTTCTTTTTCTTTTTCTTTTTTTTTTTTTTTCCCCAGACTTAACACAAGGCCAGTGTTTGGGGGTGTAAGATCTCGCATTGGGATCCAGCAAAATCTTCTGAATAGATCATCACCAGCTGTGAGCTTCCAGCGGACATTTGATGCCCGACAGAAGATAGGACTCACTGATGCCCGACACAAACTGGGGGTTAAGGATGCCCGAGAAAAACTGGTTCAAAAGGACGCTCGGTTCAAAATCAAAGGGAATGTGCAGGATGCTCGAGAGATGTTGAATTCCCGTAAGCAGCAAAGTGTTGCTGCTGAAAAGGTGACCAAAGTGGTGGATGCCAGAGAGAAGATCAGCTTAAAAAGGAGCACTCCAGCTGCTATCAGCCCAGCTATGGGAACAGTAAATCCAGCCGTGAAAATCACCAAAACTATCCAAGTAGGTGAAGCAAGTCACCTCTGAGCCCCTCAGTTACTCTACAGTTCAGTAGATGTGATAATACATTAATATGTTCATGTGGTTACAATAGAAGCAACAATGATACAGTTCATTCCAGTCTGTGGGGTAGCATTCCCATCCTTTTGTGTGTCCTTGCACCTGCTTGGGACTTTCTATAGAATCACACTTTTCATTTAAATTTTCATTTTAATTTTGGGCCCAAAAAGACTAAGGCAGAGCTCCTGTCAGCATTAAAGGAGATGTCTTGAATGGTTAAGTAGTCTCTTTCCTACCTGAATGCAAACAAAATGATGCAGATTTTTTTGCCACTCTTGTACTGCCCCCTCTTTGCAAGTCTGATGTAGTGGATTGTCCTGTATAGATAACTGGTTTATCCTAGTGGTGGCATAACAGTTTAGACTATGCAGCTGTGTTTGTATCTAAGAAAATTTAAAATTCAATGAACCCTTCTACAGTTTTGTCTTTTTATACTTGTCTGATTTTCAGGAAAGCCCTGGTTTCCAGGGAGTTGCCTGATCACATGCAGCATTCCTGCTGAGGATCAAGATTTATTTCAGTTGTATTATAATCAGTTGATCACCCTGACCTGCTGATTTCCTGGGCCAGTTTTCTGATTTCACTTTGCTGTTTGCACAGCAACTTGATTTTCTTAGCCAGCTTCTCTGAGAAACAACTGCTGTTGAATTGTGCCTTTAGGTACAATGGGTAAAGTCAGAAGAGAAATTTCCAGACTGTTGGAATTGTTGTTTGAGTGGTTTTGCTTCTTACCTCTACAAGCATGTAACTGAAGTTCCTAGCCTACCTCTTCTATTTTCATTCTCCCAAAAATCAGTAGCGTGCTTACTTATACCCAGGAATGTCCTATTGTCAATTTGAAATATTACCAATTTGAAAGCTTAGATGAGTCTGCTTTCTGTTCAGCTGTAGGTATTGCTGAAGAGCATCAAGCATGTTTCTTCTGCAAATTGGCCTAGGAAGTTTCCCACTACTCTGCAGGTTTACTGCCAGTCTGATGTAAGAAAGAGAAAGGACTTTTGAAGCAGTAAGAAGGGCTAATCACAGAGCAGTAGAGCAGTCTGTTCAGCAGTTGTTAATTAGAAGGGTGATAGTACTCTTGCTGTCCTTCTAAGCCAAATCACCAGCCTCAGCCAGGAAGAATTCAACATTTTCTCTAAGTGTCTAAGTTTCTAGGAGTTAAAGTAGTTTCCAGAGACTTGTGGCGGTAGCTGTTTGGTCTGGCCTGGTACTTTAGGATTTTTTTTTTGTGACTTGGTTTGACCAATAGTATTTTCTGTTTGTTAGACAACGTAGTGCAAGGAAACATATATATTTATATATAGGATATAATGGTAATTCAGACTGTAGACAGAACCTTGCGCATGAGCAATTATCTAACAGCTTTTAAAAATATTTGTACTGAAGTTCCAAATTGCCCCTGACCCACCTATCTTTCAGAATGTGGAAGTGAAGTCAGACTAGTGTATCTTGACCCAAGGTACAGCATACAACTCTAAATGTGCTGTCCTGAGGTCTTGTTTCTCATAAAGCAAGGAAAAATCTTTGAAACCAAAAAATTACTTAAAGTCTGCTGCTGTTTCTGTAGGATGGGTATCCTTGTTTCCAAATTGATTAGCAAAATGAAACATGAGGTGCTATGGTATAAGTTGCAGTCTAGAGAAAATGCAAATCTGAAGATTTTACTACCTGTGTGGACTATTCTTTGTAAGAATGTCTGTTCTTTAATGGACAGCTTCCAGTTTTCTCAAAAAACAGAAGGACATTTTTAAGGGTGTTGTTGCATAATTTCAGTTATCAATTAGTACAACTACATTCCCCAGCTACTTCTGCGGTGCTTTCCCTCTTTCATGGTATAATGGGCTGTAGAAGGGGCAGCTACACTACCCTGTGCATCATTTTATTCCACTACAGCTTATTCCAGCTCTAGTGCTAAGGGGCAGTATATACTTGTCCTTTTGTTTGATGGAAATATGTGCTTAGTTACCTGTAGCAGGAAAGAAGAGATACTTACTTTCTGACTTACCCCATTCATAGTTTTGTGTTGGCAGAAATGTAGATCTAGTCAGTCCTGACAGGACTAAGTTAACTTCCCAATAATCTTGGAGTAAACCCTAAGTAATTTGAATCCATTTCTTCATACGGTCTTAGATTTTAATTTTAGTGAAGCTATCTCATATTGAACATATCACAGGAAATACAGGTTTACCTAAGAGCATATTGTGGTAATATATTTCAAAGCAGGAAAGTGAGTTTAATTTAAGTGATCTCAGGGTATTCAACTAAAGGTTTAATTTTCTGAAATGAGAACCTGATGGACTGTAGTGCTTAATGCTTTGATTCTTTATCTCTAATTGTAGCAGAAGGCTCCAGTTCCTGGACACTCTCATCCAGCAGGAATGAGGATCAATGTGGTGAACAATCATACACATAAACAGGTGTGTACCTGCTCTGTACTTTGTTTGTTATCTTTGGCAGGGAAGAAAATCTGTCCATAAACATTGGCAGGTACAAAGAAAACCCTGTAAGTAGGAAAGAAAAGTGTTCGAAAGTTCTCCATGGAAGCTTGGCTTCCATGTCTTGGGTGGTTAAGATGGCTTCATGGTAATTTATCTTAATTCCTAGTGTATTATCTGAATGAGAAGTAGATATTCCCAGTTTTGTGTGTGCTAATGGTATATTTTTCCCCTAGAGGCTGACCTCTAGCTCTGAGGTTTTTCTATATGTTTCTTAGTGACACCACATCAGAACAAGTTGTTGGTTGTTTTGATTCACCATGCTGCCAGCCTCTTCAGAGAGAGGATGTGATTGTACGTGGTCAGATGTGCTGCAGTGAGGTGGGAGAGGGTATAACCTTCCTGTGAAATCCCAGCTGTGGGCCACTGCTGGAATCCTGATAGGGAATGATGTTAGTTAGTATTCTGATGTACTTCCAAAATTCCCATAGCCCTTATCAAGCAGACTGAGAAAGACCATAGAGTATTGTCTTTCTAGAATCAGTTTTAAAGGCCTTTGTCGCAGCCCCCAGCCATTCAGCTGCCTTACTACCTTGGGTACTTTCAGAGAAAAAATTGCATGTTTTTATTACTTAAGTTATTTTGTGTGTATACACAAAGTATTGCATGAAATACTGGAAAACTGACATTCACGATATCATGTCAGGTGACTTTTTTGCCGTGATTCAAATTTTAGCTGTTTGTGTACGTTACCTTTATGCTGGCCTGCTACCCTCACCTATTCCAGATGCTGTTGTCTTAGGACCTCATCAGTGTAAACGTGGAATCCATTCCATTTTGTCTCAAACTCAAGTCCATTGTCCTGATGCCTGGTGTTTTTCCCAGCTCTTTTACTTTCTGCACAATTCTCCTCTGTTCTCTGTCCATTTTTGGGTTTTTTTCCTTCATAGCATTTCTGTGGCTGGAACAACTTCCCTGTTAGTAGACCAGAATCTTGCTGACTATGACTACCCACTGGTTTTGCAAGCTCTCATTGCTAATCTCTCCATTTTTCTTTACCTTTTTCCTGAATCAATGGGAAGATGTTGGCAGTTGTGATTTATGTTCTGGGCACTACTATATGTGTCTAGACTTTTTCTTAACATTATTTAGAGTCAACGAAAAAATACTTGTGTAGGAGTTCTCCTCAGTATTTTAAGGAAAGGCTATGAGTGTTAAGTTGAACTGGAAAATTAATTATTCATTCAGTAAAGCTCTTAATGCAGTGTTTTCTAGGGCCAGATGGATTGTTCTGTGCTAAGAAAAGCAGGTTATTCAAAAGGGATGTTCAGTTTAGGTGTATTCAGTGGGCATTTGCTTAATTAAAAAAAAAAAAACCTCCAAACAAAAAAAACCCCACCACACACCCCCAAACTAATTTAAAAATCACATGCACAAGCTTCAACTGTAAAGGTAGAAGGGTGCTAAAAAGTGTGACACTGAGGCTTTATTCCATTAATGTAGCTTCTACAGTCCTAGTGAGGTCCAGGAGTACAGGAATCTATATGTGATTTCAGTATATCTAGGGCAAAAGTTTTACTGCAGTGTGTTTGGAAAGAAAGTCTGACAGTTTTTGTACTGATGTTTTGACATTGACTTGTGTACCTGAAACTAAAATCCAGTGTAATTGTGTTCATTAGCTGAAGATGGTTGAAGGCAGGAGAAAACTACCTATTTTTGAAATGTCTCAATGAAATCTACCTGCATGTAAACTATTACCTTCTTCACTTCAGGGTCTGTATGATGCAGAAGATGATGATGAAAGTCTCCCTCCCCTTCCTAGCAAACAAATGAAAATCACCACCACAAACAGTTTCCTGCACAACTCGGTAAGAGATTATCTAAACAGTCCCCACCATGCTATGCTCACATTACTTGGACACAGAGGCTGTGTCTTTACAGGACTTACCTATGAGACAGTTCTTTTAAAGTCTGGAAATTATGTTTTCTCCTCAAATATTTGCTCTTCACCCCACCCTTCCTTTGTGCCAATGCTTCTACTGTTATTTTTGGAACAGAGTTCTTTTAAGGTAACTGGTTTTATGTGCTCTTAGCAGCCAGAATGTGTGCTTTCTGCCCTGCTGGCAGGTTGCTGCATCCTGGCTCTTGACTTTCTTCTTGTTGAGGAAGTGCATCGAACCAGTCTTGTTACTGTTTGAGTAAGCCAGCAAGGGAAGCTTTCTGCTGCTTCTGGAAACTGGGTGGGCATCAAAGCAGGAAATCTTCTTGCTGTGCAAAAGTCTTAATAGGCATCTTGTTGGGGGGAGGATTGTTGCTCTGGAGAAGATGGAATTTCAGTACAGACAAATGTAAGGTCCTGCTTTTGGCATGTGATAGCCCTCTGCAGCTAAAACTGAGAACTGACTGGCTAGAAAGCAGAAGCAGCCTGGGGGTCCTACTGTGTGATCTGCTAAGAATGAGTGTGTGGTGCATCCTTCCAGCAGCAAAAGCCAACTGTAGATAATTAATCAAGGAAGATAACTATTCCTGTTTGACATTTTGACAATGCATCCAGAATTCTCTGCCTGTCTCGGGGCTCTGCAATACAAGAAAGACATGAGTGGAGCCAGTAAACGAGATGGTCAGAGGGCTGCACCATATTATGCGTGAGGAGAGGGTGAGAGCAGTGTCTCAAGGCTAAGAAGGCTGTAGTGAGATCTCTCCACTCACTGCCTGGAAAAGGCAAAGAGAGCGAACAGGGCTGCCTGGAAAAGTCAAAACCCAGGGGTCTTTTCCAGGAGTGACCATGAAGAAGACAAGCTAATAAATGTGCTGCAGCAGAAGAAATTCTAGTTGGTGAAATTCTCACGGTATTGATCAATATCTGGCACAGGGACCCAGAGAGATTGTGCAGTCGTCATTCTTGAATATTCAGTGCTTAGCTGGATAAGGCCCTTGCCAACCTAATGTGTCTTTGAAGTTAGCCTTGTTTTAGACATGGGAATTGAGCACAGGTTTGGGCTAAGTTATTCTCTAGTTTTGGAAAAGCAAATTCATGTGGTTTTACCATCACTCAGGTACTGTAGTACAGCATGATTACCCCATGAATTTATTTTCTCATGTGGGTATTCAAAATAGAACTTCTGGCTATTTGTGATTTCTCAAATAATCTTATGAGGGTTTTTGAGGGTTTTTTTCCGGAGTAAATTTGTTCTTTCTGATGTTTGCAGCAGCTTCCAGGCACAAGTTTTAGTCTGGCTTTAAACTCAGGTATTTTTTTATGTGCCCTAGCTTGGTGATTCTGAGGAATTACTGCTTTTTGTTCTGGGGCTTCTCAGTCTTACTGTTAATGAGCAATCTTTGTGAACACTTTGTAAAGTATTTGAAAATCTTCAGATGAAAGGAGCTTTTCAAATTCAGATCACATGATTCAAGTTCATTTAAGAAAAATATGGAACCAAAATGTGCTTATGAGGGAAGTGTTCTTTCTGGATAAGCATAGCTTTTTATGTTCATGGCCAGAAACTTACACTGATTTTTTTTTCTTTTTTTTTTTTTTCTTTTTCTCAGAGCCTTTTGTTAGTCTCCAGCACTGTAATGGTTTTGACACTGGGAAGGACATGCAGTTCTTAGTGCATACTCATAAGACACTGGTGGTGGTGCTTGAAGAAAAGTGATGGCTCTTGTAGGCTGCAGCTCTGAGATGCTTTCTTTTTTTCTTCCTGTAGACTGGTCTGAGCAGCAATAAATTCTCTCTGTCCAAAACTGTTCCCCTGACTAAAGTGGTCCAGAATGATACATACACAGCTCCACCTGCACCTCCCCCTCCTATGCGGACAAAGGCCTTGACAAACATGTCCCGGACCTTAGTGACAAAGGAAGTGCCTCCAAAAGAGCCAGCACCTGTTGAGGTGAGCTCAGGGAAGGGGAAAATGTTCTTTATAGAAGTCTGTGAAACATCTGAAACTTGCTGTTCATTGGACATATGAGCAGCTCATTTCTGCCTGCCTTTCACCATTAGTTCTGGGACTTCATCAACGTTATTCTGATAACTGCAGTCCATGTCTCGAAGATTTGAAACCTGTCTACACATCTTTTCCTTGCACATGATCCTGGAGGAATCCATATTGTAGGGAGGTGGCAGTTGTTGTTTGAACACTCCTTGGTGGCTTTCATGTCCTTAGGAGTAGTGTTTTTTTAACACTATTTGATGCATTGTATGTCCACTCCAGCTAGCAAGGAGAAAAAAAGAGTTCTTCCAAATGTACACATTCTCATGTATACATGAAACTTCTCAGGCAATTTGTAGACAACCTGCCTGGAATTGCTTTGCCAAACTGCCTGATGTTGGGTACAAGTAGCCCACCAGGTGTTCCGAGGTGTGTTGAGTTCAGCATTATCTTGAGAGGCTGGAGCTGTATTTTGGGCTTTGCTGGCTGATGTAGAGTACAACAGAGACAGGCTATTAAAAGTGTGGGCATGACAGAGTACTGTGTATACAGATTAAGTTAGGGTTACTCTTGGGAATAAGAGTGAAAAGTTACTTCAGAGAGAAAGTAGCATGGAAGAAGAGCTCATTTTTGCCATCAGATGAGCTGGGCTTTAGTAAACATTGATATTTCTCATTACTAGCTGTAGCTGTCTCCTTTTTGTGTGTGTGTACAGACCTTCCCAGACATAGCCTTAGTGATTTTTTTTTTTTTAATTGCTTTCTCTGGTGTGCTATATTGTGTGCCCTATTTCTGACCTTCTTCATGTGATGCATTTGTTTGTGTTACCAGCTGGCGTTCAGTCCTTTGGAAGGCACAAAGATGACTGTAAATAATCTGCATCCTCGAGTCACAGAAGAAGATATTGTTGTGAGTGTTGCTTACTGCGAGACTGTGATTGAGTGACATTTCCTTTCCTTATCCTACCTCTTTTGATAAATGACTTGATCTGTGGTGAATACAGTCAAGAGGGGTGTGATGTGGGCTTACTGTCCATGCAAAAACTTCGAGGATTCCTGATTGTTTGGGGTTTGTTTACTTTTTTTTTTAAGTGTGCACTTTAGAACATGGGACAAAATCCCATGGAGTGTTTTGAGATACCTGACATCACTTAGAAGAAGAGTTCATGCCAAATGATTCTTCTACCCAAATTTATGCCCCCATCGAAATTATCTAGGGGCTTCCATTTTCACCAGGTTGAGAATGAATCTGGTCTTCATGTGTGAAAAACATTACTGGGTACTGGCCCTGAACTTACGTAGTCTCTATTATTAGTGCCAAGTACTAATATTTACATCATAACAAACACAGTAAGACAGATGTCCAGATCCTATCAGGTATTTAATAAGCAGGATGGGGTAGTGTGATGAAGCAAGTAAACCCTTCTCATACAGTGCCTTTGGTGTGACCATGGTCATGACTGACTCTCTGCCCTCAGGAGTTATTCTGTGTGTGTGGTGCTCTGAAGCGAGCCCGGCTGGTGCACCCTGGAGTGGCTGAGGTAGTATTTGTGAAGAAAGAAGATGCTATCACAGCATATAAGAAATACAACAACAGGTGCTTAGATGGTAAGTTCAGTGCCAGAGTTGCATGTAGGATAAATAAATCAAGAAGGACTTTTCCACCTGAGTGGAAGGTTTAAAAGCATCTTAGATGCTAATATGCTAGCAAGAGAGAAAAACCAGAAAATCAGTTCAAGACCTAGATAAGATGATAATTGCTGTGTAACTAGCTGAATATATGTACAGTTTATTTAAATGCAATTAAAAAACCCACCCACATTTTCCTAGAAAAAGAAGGTTCAGAGATGGATGCAGGGTCTTGGTGAGTCTCCTGGTCTAATTTTCAGATTAAATTTCTTGTGTTTCTAATTTGAGCTGTAAAGTCCTTAGGAAGGCTTTACCTTCTTACAGAGATGCTTGCAAAGTACAAGTAAAACTAATATTTGCAATAGTTTCACGGTGTAGTCAGAGACATTTTGAATTGGACTTGTTAAACAGTTAGTATCAGATTCTGCATAAACTTTGAATGATGCAATTTTATTTTTTAACCATGTTAAACTGAAATTATTGTTGAAAGTGTTAATTTTTTAGCTGGAAATAGGTGCTTTTTCTTTCTTTAGGTGAGTGATATGTTATGGATGTCAAATGAGGAGCAGACAGTTAAGAATGGGAGATCCTCTTGTGTCCCTGCTAAGGGCTTCATACTTCTATGTAACTTGTTAATTAATATGATCCTTCATATGGTTCTATTTCTTCTGTTGCTCTGATTCTGCAACAAAAGATTTATCAGCTGTTCTTTCTCATGTTTTCCCAGCACGTTGAACTCTATTGCTCGCACTGTTGTGTGATATTTCAAGGATCTTGCCTTACCCCAATTCTGATAGAATGAATTTTGTATTTTGTTTTTATTTAGGTCAACCAATGAAATGCAATCTTCATATGAATGGGAATGTCATCACCTCAGACCAGCCTATATTGCTGTAAGTGTCCTTCAGCGAGGAAAAGGTGCAAACACTTTTGCATGTTCTATTTTGAGAATTGTTGTCCCATGAATTTTCATTCTCTTGCCTTCTGTGGCACAATATGTTGAGGGGAGTGCCATGTAGCTTGACTACATAGTGTTCTCAGCCTTGAGGCTCAAAAATAATCTGAGATGTGGATGTTTTCTTGTGAGAGAAGCCTATTTAAAACATTTATCTGTGATATTGGTAAGGGGGAAACACTGATAACAGTAAATGCAGACACTGTTGAAATTTATTTATCATAAAGAGAGGTTAAATACTGCCTTTTAAATTTTTTTTTTTTTTTTAATCCTCCAGCCGATTGAGTGATACCCCTTCAGTGAAGAAGGAAGGGGAACCACGCCGGTCAAGTGCAAGCGCCTCCTCAAATCCCCCAGCTGAAGTGGACCCTGAAACCATCTTGAAGGCACTCTTCAAGTCCTCGGGGGTCTCTGCCTCTGTGCAGCCCACAGAATTCAAAATTAAACTCTGAGAGGAGGGAGCAAGCAGTGGACTGGAAAACTCATATAGGTTGGGGGATGAGGAAAGTGCAGGAGTGCAGATGTTATTTGCATTTGCCTGTCCTGAATTTTTTTGTTTTCTATGATCGCTACCTTACTGTACAATAGTGTTTCCTCTTGTGTGTGTACTTTCTGTTTTCATAGTTGGAGCTTTCTTCCATGGTTTTTTTTTTTTCCCCAAGAGAATAACGTCCCCCTTCTGCCAGTAATGTATTACCGAGCATATACCATGTAACTCCATCCTTTACTCCAAAGCCCCCAGTGGCCATTAAAAGTGCACATAGACTTTGAGGGAAGGAGTGGTGATCTCCTTCTCTTTTCTTCTGACTGACCTTTAACTAAAAGGGGTATCCCCTTGATTGTCCACAGGCAAGTGCACCACCTTGTTTTCTTGCTGCACTGGGTACAAAGGCAGGCTGGGCTCCATCCAGAAAGGATTTGTATGTATTTGGTGGAGTAACTCTTCCTTCTGGCTGTTGGACACTTTCCTGCTCAGCAGCTGGGACACTGAGAAGAAATGGGAAAAGCCGAGCTGCCACGGTGTGTGCCAGCAGAAACATCAGGCAGAAAGGATATATGCACAAGTGCTCCAGCCACTGTGCTATGGGCAGGGATGTTTCAACTCTGGTAGTGCTGGAGGGTTGTTCTGGCATTTGTGCAATGAATATGTTTGCTCTGGAGGGCCAGGCTCAGTTGCTCTCCTCTTTCTGGACTGAAAAATTAAGAACCAGTCATGTTCAGAGCGAGAAGAAACCCAGCTGTTTGACTCCCATTAGACTGTATTGCCTCTTCCTGCTGATGCATGGACATGAGTTTCTTTCCTGCCTTCTAACTCAGCCAGTATCCTATAAAAAGGAAGTACCTGGGACCCTTTTCAGATCCCAATACACGAAGTCTTGCGTCTGAGAACTCATTTCTCTGAGAGATGCTGTTTCGGCATTGTTTGGCTGCCGTGCGGTTCTGCTGCTGGCATGCCTGAATTTGGAAGATGATTGCTGCGGTGTGTGGCTTCGAGGAGAGGTTTAGGAGCAGAGGGCAGTTAGCGCTGTGTCAGGAGCACGGCAGAGGAGTGTGGAGTCCGATGCAGGGCAGCGAAGACGTGGCGTGGGCCAGCGAGTGTGTGTGACAAGCCACTAGGTGGCACTTCCCCTACTCCCCATTGTTTGTACCGCATTGGCACCTTGGATGTTCAAAGTCCCAGTAGCTCCACTCGTTTGTGTTTGTTCAAATTGTATTGGAAGAGAGGAAAGCTGAGAGCAACTTCCAGAATCTGGTTGGGGTGTGAACTTGATCCTACTAGCTGGGAGACTAACCTAATCTATTCTGCTCAGTTCTGCTGAGTAGCTCTGTAAGTCCAGATTCCATTTCTTGGACAACACCACATTTCCTTTGCTTTCTTGTTCTGTATGAACTCTTTCTTCTGTCTAGCTTGGGCAGACCATTCCTCTATTTCACTGTATCCCTTTTAGCCATGGAAATAATAAGGACTTGGCAGGACTTGTTTTTTCTGGAGTACTCTTTTTGGTTTGAAGGCCTGTTGACACCATGATTGGTAGGGTGCTTCATGTGAACAGCAGATGCTTGCAGGGGAGGGAACCTAAGACAGCTATTGTTCTCCTTTTTTTAGATTGCCCACCAAATACCTGTGTTTTAATAAAAAAAAGTGGGGGGGGAGGAAACATTAGGGGTTGGAGAAGATAATGTATTACCTGTTTCTGAATAAACGTTTGTTATACAGAGAATGGATTCTAAGCCTTTTTAGATGCTGTGAAGCAACTAAAGATAAGTGGTGGTGTTGCAATATTGAGTCACTCTAGTGCTTTCTAGGTGAACATAGAAATTTCAAAACTGATAATCTGATGAAGAGCAAGAGGAGCTTATGGGTGAGGGAACTGTTACTCATCCACCTTTTAATCTGGTTCATAGAAGTTAGCAGCTGACTCTTGCTACTAAATGGAAGCCATTTATGTCCATGTAATTCCAATTCTCTTTTTACAGAAAAAAAAATGCAGCATTTGTTACTGACAGCCTAGTAATTTAAAAAATAATTTAATAGCAAAAACAGTTCTGAAATCATGGTACCTGTTCTAGGTGAAATGGGATACTTTAATTACCAGTTAGACAGAAGGCTGTGTAAATGTGAAGACATGTATTGTGAATGCATCTCTTGCCTCTTCTGAAAGAAGGGGGAGACTCGAGGATTTTTTAAATTAATAGATTCATGTCCTTTTGAAAAGCCAAATAGCAAGATGCATTTTAAGTTACTGTTAAACTCTGCATTCTGTTGAGGCTGTCTGAGAATTTATGATAGCATTGACATATTTCTTGGAAGAACTACTCTCTGCTCTGTTCCATAGCTCTGTGATCTACAGCAGCATATTCTTATTTTTTACGGATCAGTGGTTGTGGTTGTGCAAACACCACTCCATGGCTTGTCTTACAAAAATGTCTTGGTGTACATTGGTATTCTGGTCTTGGTCAGCTCTTCAATGCACCACTGCATGGCTTCTTCTATTGGGCACTGAAACAAGAGTAACTTTATTCCCAGTTCTTAGCAGGTTATTCCCAGTCCTTTTCAGGTAGTTCACCTTGGCTCTCCAGTTCCTCCTGGACATCCTGCAATTGTCATGCTACCACCTTCTATCTACATTTATCCTCATGTAACGTGATTATATTTTTGTGGGGTTTTTTTTTGGTTTGGTTTGGTTTTTTCCTTCTGGTCTGGTAGAAATTATGAACTTACATATGAAATACTAATTGCCTGCACTCTGAATTAATGTGCATTAATTTCGACATTAAATTAAATGGCTGGCCAGGACAGGTGGTAAGTAGCTTGTAATGGTGTTTCTTTTGTTTGTTTTGGTTTCCTTTTATTTAAAAAATGTGAGGACTTCTGAAATGATGCCACAATGTGCAAGTTTCATGGCTTTTGCATGTACCTTCCAATAACGTTTACTAACCTGATATTTGGTTGGATCAACTCTCCATATCATGTCATATTTTGTCACCTACATTAGTCTTGCTTCATATTTTTGAAATGGTTCCATCTTCCATTACAAGTTCTCTGTAAAGGTTTTTTGAGGTTTTTTTTAATTAACAAGAGTCTTTAAAAGCAATTGCCTTTGAATTTTTCTACATCTCTTTAAGATTTACTTGCCTCTCTCAGATTAAGGACAGTGCCTGAGTTTTACACTGTTTTTGCAAGAACATGAACTCAACCCAGGGGTTGCGGCGAGTCCACCCGCCGCCGCCATTATCAGGGCCGCTCCGCGCCCGGGAAACTACAGCTCCCGGCGGCCCTCGCGCTGCCGCGCGCAGAGAAGATGGCGGCCGCCACGGGGTATGCGGCGGGAGCGGCGCCGGCAGGATACGCGGGTGAGGGGCCGCGTGGGGCCGGCGGGGTGCGCGGGTGAGGGGCCGCGTGGGGCCGGCGGGGTGCGCGGGTGAGGCGGCAGCGGCGTCTCAGAGCGGTGCGTCCCTCGCAGTTCTGGCGGTGAAGTTCTCGGAGCGGCAGCGCTCGCCCCACTGCCTGTTGGTGAAGGAGCATCAGGTGCGGGAAGGGACCGACACCGCGCACCCGCCTCGCCGCACGCTCTTCGTTCTCAACGTGCCCCCGTACTGCGGCCCGGTGAGTGAGGGCGGCTGGGGCCGAGGGCAGGGCCCTGGGGACCCGGGAGCCTCGGGGCTGCTGCAGGCAGAGGGTCGGGCTGGGGCTGGGGCAGGGGAGCCGCCCGGAGAGCTCTGCAGGCCGTTGGGGGGAGACATCGCTCCTCCTTTGCTGTACCGCGTGTTTTCTCTTACTCTCCGTGTTAAGGACTCTCTGTCTAGGCTGTTCTCTCGCTGTGGGCATGTGCAGTCTGTGGACGTTTGTGACAAGCCAGGGCCAGGAGAGAAGAAAGATAAACTGACGTCCAAATTCTTCGACCACAAAACTCTAAAGGTAAAGCTTGCACAGAGGAGAGGAGTACTGATGCTTTAGTGGGAAAAGATGGCAGATACTGAATGATTCTTTTCAGAACATGAGGCATAGAAAACCATATGGGGCATTGGGTGACATGATTACTTACTTAAGTTTACACTGTCTTTTTTTTTTTTTTTTCTGTCTCACTGCTACTTGTGGTTTGATTTTTATTTTTCAAAGCTATTTGTACTGCAGTTCCTTGCTCCATCGCCAATTTCTCTGACATATCTGACTCACCTGGGTGGTTTTTTTCTTTTAGGGATTTCAAATAGCATACGTGGTGTTCAGGAAACCAGCAGCTGTCCAGGCAGCCAAGGCTCTATCACAGCAAGGTCCCTTGCTAATATCCACAGAGAGCTACCCTGTAAAAACCGGCATTAGCAGTATGTCAGCTCTAATTATCTTTCTACAGCCTAATGCCAGGGAATAACTATACTCATTGTTTGCTGAATTCTACCCTGCATGTCCCATTTTGTTCTAAGCTGGGGGATGTGTTTTGTGTACTTTAATTATTCACAGGGTAGCAATCTTATTGAGCCAGGTGTTGAAGTCTGGTCCAGTGACCCTATGGGAGGGTGGGGACACTTGGAAGGGTCCTTTTTCCTGACATTTTTTCAGTATTGCATAGATTCAGACATACTGTCTGCATCTTGTCCTCAAAATGGAGACCAGACTCATGCAGCAGTCACCAGATGTCTGTGAAGTTGGCAATACCTCACATATAACCCCTTGACAGAAGCACAACCCTGAATGTTGTGCCCCTTGGGCTTAAAGCTAGCCCACTTCTGCCTGGGCAGGTTGCCAACTCTTCCTGTTGTGTATTGGTTGTACTTGCAGCTAAGTTGGTTTGAGCTGTGGCGGGGGGGAAGCTGAACACAAATGGGGACAGTGTGTCTTTCTGCCACTCTAGTGTTCGCTCTAGAGCTGCCTAAAAGCACCACACTAGTCAGCTTCTAACAGCAGCTACTGCTGACTTGTGCCCTCTCTGTCTCAGAGTGGATTGCCAGCTATGAGGCCTCCATCATGGATCCGAAGGAGCTGAAGGCTGAGGTGGATGCCTACATGCAAGACTATGATAAAAAGATGGCAGAGGTGAGGCCATGCTAGGGAGGGAACCCAGCTAAGCAGTTTTCTTGGGGCAGAGGGAAAGAAAAGGGATTTCTCAGTGCTCTGGCCGTAGTGGAAAGAGCTGAGGGTCCCTCAGTTTGGCAGAGGGTTTTTTTTACTCCTGGTAAAAAAAACTGGTGGTGGGCAGTCAGTTCCAGGTTTTGTCTGCAACACCTGACCTCTCCCACTAGGACTTAAATAGATATCCACAGATATTGGTTTGTTGGCTGACATGCAGTGTCGTGACCGAGATTTGAATGCCTGCAGCCCTGATCCCATGTCTTCCTTTAAATCTTGTGTGGAAGCAGGAGCTGTAACTTTGCCTGTGTTTAAGGGAGGGCTGTGGGGGGGCTGTGCATTAGACTGTGCATCTGCATCTGCCTCACCCTCCTGTCCTTACAGGAAGAAGCCAAAGCAGCCAAGGAGGAAGGTGTTCCGGATGAGGAGGGCTGGGTGAAGGTGACCCGGAAGGGCCGGAAGCCTGGCCTGCCCCGGACAGAGGCTGCCAACCTGCGCGTGTTGGAGAAGGAGAAACAGAAGAGGGCCCGCAAAGAGCTGCTCAATTTCTATGCCTGGCAGCATCGCGAGACCAAGAGAGAGCGTGAGTGTGCAAGTCTCCTCCTACCCCTGCCTGTATCTCTTGTCTCACACTCTGTCCTGAAGAGCATCCTTCTGCCTTCAGCGAGGCTATATCCAGCTGCCAGCAAGCAACTGACTGGCTGGATCTGAATGGCCTCTTGCCACCACCTGTTCTAGCAAGGGCTGCTGGAATATTTTGTGGGAGGGTGCGTGGGCTGTGGTTTTCCAAGAAGTGTTTATTCAGTCTGCGATTGAAGGGGAAATTAGCCGATTCCTCCTCAAGAGGGAGCTGCAGCACCACCAGAGATGAACGGCTGGAGCCCCAGCTTGGCACTCAGCCGAGATGTAAAAGAGCCCGCTCTGGAAAGTGTGTGCTTGTGGCTGTTTGGACTGAGCCCCTCCGTTGTGTGGAAGTGAAGCTCCCAGGAGAGGGAGATCTGCTGCTCTTGTGTGACCTGTTCTTTCTCTTTCTCTGTGCTTTAGATATTGCCCAGTTGAGGAAGAAATTTGAGGAGGACAAGCAGAGGATCGCACTGATGCGAGCCCAGCGCAAGTTTCGGCCATACTAGGTTGTGCTGAGCTGTTCCTCAAGTGTGTGTGCTGGAGAGCGTAGGAGAGATGTCTACTGACTCCATTTCCCAAAGGATTTTGAGAAATTGAGGCAACTTTGGGTTGCCTCTACCATTGGATCTGAAATGGGAGATCCCAGCAACTGCTGTTCCCTTTATTTGTACCAGTATCCTCCTGCTCTTCTGTCATTCAGCCCTATGGCACCACTTCTCAGGGTGCTCAGGTCAAGGGGCTGAGACACATACTGTGACAACTTGTATCTCCCTGCCACCCAAAAACACACCTCCTAAAGCTTGGTGAGAACTGGGATTAACCTAGCGCAGCCTCTGCTGGGGCAGGGAATAGTTGAAGAACTGTAAATAAACTGCTGCTACTGTTTTCAGAACATAGGAATGCTTCTCCCACCCTCCCAGTCTCCTGTGGGAAACAGCTTCTTGTGTGCTGGGATGGGGGTAAAAATCATGGGTTGTAACTTGGTGTTCCTTTGCACATTTTATCGAAGGAAGGAGGAGGGAAGTGGCTTTAGGAAAAACCTGACTGTGACCTGTTGCCACAAGGAAAGATCAGTGGTTTGGTTCAGAGCCCTACCCCCTTCTCTTGGTGGTTCCTTCCCTGGCCAAGTATTGCAGTGCCCAGTCATACAGCTGTGCATGGAGCTCTGCAGCCATGTCTAGGCCATGGAACATTCCTGATACCTAGAACTGTTGCAAAAACAAATACCACTTTGAGCAGCCTGGTTTGGAAGGAGAACCAGGCTTGCCATGCCATGTTTCCACTTAACCTGTTCCCAGCCCACAGAAGGCGGGTAAGGAGGGCACCAGGCATGTTTAGGTGTGGGGCAATGCTTATGTACTGCTCCTATAGCATTTGTGCAGCTTTGGACATAGTGGTAGATCTGTGATCAAAGTAACCCACTCAGACCCAGGCTTTCACACACTTATTTTACTACCTGCAGCTTCACTGGAGATGTGACTGTGAATGTAAGGTGGGAGTGGTGGTAAATTCCAGAGAAATGAGATAAAATGGATTTATCCTCTCCTAAAAAAATAACTGCAACTACAGTTTGCATTGCTTGAAAGATGACGAGCCTGCCTCCTTCAGTGGGCTTTTTGCATCAGTTTAACTTGGAGGCAAGATCCTTAATATGGCCTACCTAAGGCAAACAATATGTAAAAATTGCTGCCTCCCAAGATGCATTTTAGCTGCTTGGGTGAGCAGCCTGAAAGAGAAAGGAGGTTTGTTTTCCTATAGAGTCAAGAAGACAGCCTTAACATTAGAACATTAATCTTTATTTAGGACAAATCATCACTACCAACTTTTCCATAATTTGTAGTTCTGCCAGCTGCTTCACCTAGAGGATTAGGAACATTCTCTAGCGTTTATTAAAATGGCCTTCTCTGCACAGGTGAGCTCTTAATTAAGCTGAGTCTTAAAAAAAACAGTAGCTCTCACAGTGGAACAGAGACAGTGAAGGCCCTCTGAATTCAGGTGTCTATGGCAGTAAGCAGAGAAGCAGAACACTTTCCTTCAGCACGTTAAGTCCTGGGAGCAGCCAGTCCATACCATCCTCGGGGAGCAGGCAAGATGAGCCACCTCTCTTGCAGTGCCAAAGCTGGTGGTGCTGCTGCTGCTGTCACAGAGGATGCCTCTGCCCATGTTCTGCTCCATTTCAGGATGCAAGTTTGGAGTAAGCCAAGGGGAAGGCACTCTGGGCCTCTATCCCTGTACTCACAGAGCTGGAAGTACAGCAAGGTTTCATTCTCTCTGGCAAATGAGATACTTTGCTCAGCTCTCCTTCAGAGAACCCCTGGCAGACCTGCTTCCACCTTGCAGTGAGCTAAGCATAGGAAAGATTATTGCAATTTGATGTTGGATGCAAGGTAGGAATGGTGACAATTCTGGAGCTTGCTTGTTAGCACCCAGGTATTGTGGACTGCTTCAGCTGTGAGGGCTTCCTAGAGTCTGGCCCTGGTGTTCTGTGCTGTCAGGAAGTTGCTGATGATCCCAGATACCACCTCAGGCTCATTCAAGTGCACAAAGTGACTCCCAGGCACTTCTGCTAGCTGGATGTGCTGGAGGGAAAGGACACAAAATGTGGACCAGGGAAGTGTTCCCTGAGGCACATACTGCTTGTGTGTGATACTCATAGGGAGGGATAGGGCAAGAGTTGGGTCTAGAGGGCAGTACTAACTTGGGACTTTCACAGCAGGAACAAAGTTGTCTTCTTCCCCCCCACTCCACCCCCCACCCCATGTGAGGGCTGTGCTGTTCAGGACAAATGATGTGGAGGGTGTCCACCAAGGTCAGCTGCTTCCCAGCTGTTGCTCCGAGGTTGGTGGCAAATTGAGATGCAAGGACGAAGCTTGCTCTCACCTCTTTGATGGTAGACTCAAATGCCTCCTGCAGGGCTTTCACAAAGTGATTTCTGCTGGGTATGTTGTGTGGTACCAAGAGTCCATCTTGTGATCTGAAAAACAACAGTGAGGCTCAGTACAGCACCCGGTGTGCCTCCATTTGTCTGTGTGGCTGTCCTGGGCAGCGTCTCCAAGACAGTAGGGTGACAGACCCAACTGTTCTTTCCAGGCTGCTTGTAAATAGATGACAGAGTAATATGTGGTAGTCAGAGTGCACCTCGCAGCTTGGCTAAGCAGCTATTTTTTATCAAACTATCTGTGTAAAACCTTGGGTGACTGCCCAGTGGTATCAGAGTGGAGACTGGCTAAATATTGTCCTCCTAGGGCTGGCTCTGTAACTGGTCTGAGAACATAATTCCCTGTGCCTCTTCTACCTTCTGCTCTTAATTTTTCCCTTCCTTAGTTTCCACATTTCCCCTCAGTCCCTTCTGCCTCTCTTTGCTGCTTATTTAACCCTGCTCAGAGAAGGAGGTAGCAGGGCAGTTACGCTGGAGAAGTCAACATTAAATCTCTCCTGTAGAGCTAAGATCATGCTGTCTCCTACTGTGCTGGTCATGGGACAAGGGGACATCCCAGGCTCCAAGGCATTTCTATGGCCCAGAGGACTTGACCTTATCACAATGTTACATTTCTGGACAAGCAAGAATAACCTGAACCTCTGATGATACTAAAACAGATCAGAGAAGCCAAAACTGCACCTCTTTTCTCAACTGCTAGCTCTTCCTCATTTCCTAGACAATCTTAACAGCACCCCACCAGCCAAGGTAGCCAGAGCCCTGCACACCTTGCCCTCCAAGGAAAGGGGAAAACGCAGAGGACGACTCACAGAACAAGCTGTGCAGACAGCTTAACAGCTTGTGCATCTCTGCAAGCCACTGGCCATGTCCCCAGAGCTGCTCGCCATAGGATAGAGCTTGCAGGAGCTCAGTCAGACCAGGGGCTTCAGGAGCAGCTGGAGTAGATGGAGACTACTGTAGTTCCACCTGTTTGCTCAGGTAAGAGGTTTTGGGGCCTGGAGAAGGGGGCAGGCTGGGTTGCTGACTAGGGTAGAGTCAGGTCAGGAGGACAGCAACTAGGTGTGGTGCTGTGAAGGGTCATGTATTTGCCAAGATGGCCCCTTGCTGTAGTGCCAAGGAATGGAAAGTTACGAGGTGGGATGGTGAAGCCAAGAGCGTGGGGAAGATGGGGCAGGACTAATGTTTTGTCAGTCAGCCTTGCACCAGGGAGTCTCAGCCTGAAAGTGCCAGGCTGAGAGGATGTTTCAGTTGCTCTCTGCCTTCTCCAGGAGCCTGCCCAACCCAGGGCAGTGGTGGGGAACTGGGAAATACTTCTCACATGTGAAGCTGTACTGTTACACCATCTGGCCAAAAGTCTGGATGACTGGTATAGAGGAAGGGTAGTGGAGCATTTCTTCCTAGCCTTCATTCCTTCCACTGGGGGAGGCTGCAAGAGTTGGTATGGTTTGTACTTCACTCACATAATTATGAGAACACGGTCCTGGATCTTCTGGAGGAGCTTCACACACTGCTCCACTGTGAAGAACTCTCTACTCTGCTGCAGGTGCAAAGAGAGATAAAGTGTCAAAGGTCAGGAACAGCAGCTGGGGACAGAGGGTGTCCCCAAACCCTCCTGCACAAGTGGCTCTGAAGATGGAAGTAACTGTGGCCCTGAAGCTTCCATGCTGGGACATGAGAAGCGTCCAGGCTGCACATAGGAGTAGCTGGCTCTGCAAAGGCTTCTTCTGTCCAGCTGTGTTTCAGGGCTGACAACAACATTGCCTGCTGGGCTGCAGTAGATATGGGAATGATCTTTTAGAGAAAAGCTTTAAAAATCCTTTTACTAAAAAGGAGAGAGAGCATTACCCTGGCTTCTATATCCTGGCAGTAGCACAGGTAGAAGAGGCACTATTTGCTCAAAATACCAAATACCAAACCTAAGGATTTTGCTACACTCCCCTATTCAGGTCATCTGACAAAGAAGCTGACAGAAACCATCCATCCATCTGCTGCCTGAAGAGTTATAACAGCAGGAAAATGTGACCAGGAGGCCCTGTGGCAGAGGAACTTCTGAAAAACCAAATGGTAACATTTTCCAGTGACTCTGTAAGCTGAATCAATGATCAAATGCAGGCCCTTTTAAAAGCAGCATTTAAAGGACACGTGGGAATTAGGGAAGCAGAAAGTAAGTGGCTGGGTGGAGGCAGGGGCTAGCTCAGTGAGCAGGCATCCTCTATCTGAGTATTCTGTAAGCTCAGGACTCCAAAGTAGCAGGGTGCACGTCAGAAGAGCAGTGCTTACTGTACGGGCTCTCATGTCTCTGTTATACACCAGCCCTGGAAAGAAAAAACAGAAGGTTTTCATGTTTCATAGAAGCAGGAGTTGTTCTGTTTTAACTTACTTTTGGGGTCTGCCTATGACTTTTTGAGATGGGAGGAATAGGATTCATTCAGATTTCTCATTTTTTAAATCTAGGATTTGAGCACCAAACCCAGTTGCTAGGAATGGAGAACTCTGGCTCCAGACTTAATTGATCCCATTTGGGCTGTGTAAATTTGTAGCTAGGGCACCCTGTACCCTGCAGAAGACAATGGCTGTTGGCACCAGTCCCTTCCCACACCCAGCAATGGCCCAGCACCACACAGCCCCTTACCAGCGGGTGTCTCAGTTGCTCCTCGCTGCAGCAGGATTGCCCCACCCTCTGCTGTCAGATGGCTGTTTGCTTCTAAAAGCCTGAGGGAGAGAGATTGTGATGCTGGAAAAAGGGAGGAAGTGAAGCAAAAATGGCATAAAAAGGTGACAGTGAGCTCTCAGGCTGCTTCAGAAAGGAGCAAGAAGAAGCAGCAGCTTCTGGCTGCAGAAGCAAAAGGTCTTGCTGGGATTCCAGAAGACTTGAAAGGTGAAATGCAGGGACAGTTTTCCTTTCTCATTTGTGCAGCTGTAAGTCTGTCAAGGAGAGGGCAGGCAGTAAATGAAGAGTATGGATGGGAACCCACCTCTGCAATGCTGCTTCGGGGCTCCGTGCTTTGGGAGTTTGCTGCTTTGCCTCCAGACTCAGTAGTCTGTCAATCACCCTCCGTTTTGATTTCAGCCATGCCTCAGTGTCCTGAAACACAGACAGGTAGGGGAGTAACCCCTTTCTTTTGAATGATTTTATCCCTTACTGGAGAGTGGAAGAGGGAATTTCACCCTTCAACATCCCTCAGAACTGGTACCAGTTATGGGTATCTTATTAAAGATGCCCATTTCTGGGAGAAAGGGAACATTAATACTGCTGTAATGAACTTACTAACTTTTTATCCTTGCCATCTTTTCTAACCCTTCCTACCTAATTTCTGAGTTAAGGACAACTCTCCAAACTTTGGTATATTTTGTCTCACTAGTTCTGTCTGGGCTTCTGTCTCACTATTGCCAGCAAAAGCTCCAGCATCAGTATCCATGATGGAAAGTTGGGAATGTAGCTTTATGAACTGCCAGGAACAGAAAAAGAAATCACCAATCTTGTACCCAGGTCACCCAATGAGCTGTTGGCAAAAAGATAACCTCCGCTGGCAGTTGCCTGGACAGAGGTTCCACTTTTCTTTGTACAAGGGCTTGGCACAGACAAGCAAATTCCAGTGCTAAGGGACTGCAGGATGTGGAGCTCTACCAAGTGTGCCCCAAGGGCCACCCTAAGGATGGACTTCAGTCTGTGCAACAAGGAGCAGATCAGTGCCTGCCTAAAGGAAGAGCCCTAGGACTTGTGTGACCTGCCAGGAAGTGGTCACATTGTATGCGTTCTTTGAACAGGTAAGGGAAAGAAAAAAGAGAACCTATTTTTGTATTTTAAAAAATTTAAGGGAAGGACACATGAGATCTAACCTCCGGAGCGAGAAGAAAGCCAAGACTTTCCAGCAGGATCAGCTTGTCCACCATCTCAGGGTAAAGGAAACAGAACTGAGGAGAGATGAAACAGTAAGAGAATGAAAAGCTGAGCACTGACTGATACCTTTATCCTGCTGCATGGGAGAGGGTCAGGGAAGGGCCTCTCCTCCCCTGAGATCCAGATCTGTCCCTTCATTCCTCTCCCATTTGTTGTCGCAGCTGCAGAAATCACAACCCCATGAAGAACTGATGCTTTACTTACCATTCCTGCCACAGCCCCACCTGCAAAGGAGAAAACGGTGCTCAGTAATACACAGAACAGCCCCTGGTAACAGAAATTTGCCTTCCTCACAGCAGGAGCTGACTCAGAAAAATAAAAATGTGCACTGTACTATGGGACAAAACCCCAGTACAGAGGAGAGCTCTCCCAGCCTGCAACACGCAGGCAAAAGACCAGGGCTGTTGACCTGCTGTATTTCCCATCTTCTGCCATTCCCACCTCCCTCAGGCAGCAAAGGCCAAGGAGGAGTTACTGCTCAAAATGCCTTGGTGTGCAGGTCCTGTTAGCTGTGATGAGAGCAGGTCTGGGAAGCAAACTCCAAATTGTGGCAAAATCAAATCATATTCCAAGCTCGAAGGGATGGATCCTGGAGTCCAGTTCCCCTCAGCCAGCTTTACAGCTGTCTATTCCCAGACTTTGTGGGGACTGGGCAGGAAGGCCTGCTGTGAATTCTTCTCTGTAGACTACCCTTCTTTGCCAATCACTGTTCCCTCCTGTGAGTGGGGGAAATGCTCACAGCAAGAGTTACCACTGTCTGTACTGCAGGGTCTTGAAAACAGGCATTTCAAACACGGGCACAGATTTTTGAATCAATGAAGCAGGAGCCTCATACTTTGCATAATATAATAAATATTCCAACCCAGCTCCTAGCAGCATGTCTTGGAAGTTAATTATCTACTGATTTCTATTAATCTCACAGCTTACAAGGACTAGAGCCACTTACCCATACTGTGACCCATCAGGGTGAACCGTCTCCACTGCAAGGCTAAATGGAAACAGAGAAAAACAGATAGTACTGCATTAGAAACCAGAGCAGCAACATCTTGCTGCTTCTCCACTGACATGAGCCCTTTCTCCCAGGGCTCTTGCACTGCCACATTTGCTTCTTAATCCAGAAACTAAGCAACTAAGTAGGCTGGTTCTGAAGAAAAAGAGCATTCACCACCTCATTTCCATGGTAGTTAAGTCATACAGCTCTCAAGCTCTCTCTGTATGTCCAGCAAAGTCCCATTCACTGCCAGACATGAGACTGGCAAGGAGCAGAGGAGCTTGACTGAGTAGCATCTGGTGGAAGAGAGAAACCCGGACAGAGCATCCTGCTGCAGGGCATTCTGCAAGACATGTGAGGACAGAGCCAGCTTGCTGCATTCAGGGAAGTATGATTCCAAGTGAAAGCTTTCTGCACCATTTAGCACATCAGGCTCTTCAGTCCATTTTTAGGGCACTCTGTGAGGCTTATAGGAAAATACAGCTTTATCAGTCCTGCCTATCTGAAATATACCACACTGAAAGATGGTGTTTACCCTCTGGAACATCTGAAAGCTTCTAGAGGCTCTTTTGTGTACTGAATGGGAGATGTAAAACCACATACCAAGTACATAGATGAACAGTTACATCAGGAGTTTTTAGGAGTACAAGACACTTTGACTTTCAGATTTCTTTGTATGATACTAAAGCAAGTAGCAAACTGCCATCAGGGAGAACCAGAAGTTTCCAACTGACTGCTTACAGAAAGCCAGTCTGGCAAAACTATTTAGTTGCATCCAGTACTTCACCACTACTGCTTTTTTTTAGTATAGAAACACTACAGAAACACCCAGGGCTTACAGTTTCTTCCTTTCCCAAAACAGTGAGAAAGAGGGATGCTTATTCAGTCACAAAGCACTGGCTAACATCAAACTGAGAAGCAGGGGGAACTGATTCCTCTCCTGGCAGAAAATGCTGTTTACCTGTTGGAAAGAGCAGGACCAATACAGCACCCCCTGCACAAGCACCCCCTCGAGGGTTCCTTCAACTACCCACCTGCTGCCACGCGGCGCACATCGGTCACATAATCTAGGAAATGGTAGGGGCAGCCTGCAGGTCGGTGGGATGACAAACCATGGCCAGAAAAATCCATTGCAACATAATAACAACCTGAAAGGGAAAGAGTATCAGATGTGCAGCCCAGCCACACAGCACAAGCCATCCTGATGAGCCGGACCTACCTCTGGGGAGCAGTGGAATGAGCCTGTCAAAGGTGTTGGCATTGTCCAACCAGCCATGCAAACACAGTACAGGGTGTCCCTCCGAGGGTCCCCAGGCCTTGGCTGCTACATGTCCCCAGGGCACAGGGAACTTCAACTCTGAGAACATGCCCAAAACAGGGTGATGTCCTTGGAGAGTCACGTACTTGGAGTAGGTCCCAGGGGTCTTGTTAATGGTCTAGAGCTCTGAAAAGAGTAATACAGGTCTTTAGTTACTCACCAGTCTCCTGTGGTCTTAATTAGCAGCTTGCTGATTTATAGCTCCCCATTCAACATCCCAAGCTGCAATTCCTGACTGCCTGTTTGGGGAATCCTCCTCCCAGCACGTACTAGCTATGCTCCTAGGAAGAAATAAGCTTTCCCTCTGTCTCTGCAGCAGCTGCAACCCAACCAGAAGGCGCAAGAGATCTGGCAAGAGGGAACCATGCAGAATTCCCCCAGCTAGCTGCAGTCAGCCAGGCACCTGTCCTGGACCAGGAAGACAGTTTGGGGAATAAGGATGCTGCCTCCAGCATTAGACTGTTACCACCTTGCCCTCTTTTACCTTGGTGCTTCTCTTTCACACCCTTGGTTGGCACATTTGCTAGAGCAGCTGGCTCCATGCTGCACAGCAGGTCAGTGCTGCCACCCGCCTGTGCATCCCTCAGGGTCAGGGACCTTTGCATGGGATATGGGTCCACAACCTGCCAGGCATTTTCTCAACCTCAAACCATCTCATCTACCTGGCAATCACTGACCCTTGCTCAAGTGCCAGCTCCTGAGTGAACCCAGCCTTTGGCGACCTTCCAATGGTGGTTTAAACATTTCCCTTTTACCCCCAAGCCATGGGCAACCTGACTATCCCTATCCCCAAGTCTCTTATGTCATATCCCCTTCCAAGTGATTTGTCTTGTGTATCTGCTCCCTTAAATAGCCCTCTGAGACCGCACAGCAATTATATCACTCTACAGCAAGTCTCTCCTGAGCCCATACCTCTCTAAGGAGTGAGGACAGAGGGGGTAGGCTGTTGTCAGGGCCCTGATGGTCCCAATCAGCTAGGCCTGGGGCTCCCCATGAGTGGGTTTAAGCTCGGCCCAGGACCGGCCGGAGCAATGCTGCAGGAGTGCCGGTCTCCATCAGCAACGCCCTCGTCCCAGGAGCCGTGGCCCCGCCTGCTGATCACGGGGCTGTGTCTGATCCCAGCTGCCCTCACCGGGCCAGATCCTGACAAACAACTGTGGGCTGACTTTCCATGTTGTGACCATGGACCTGCCCTATCCTGAGGGCTCGGGCTCCTGGCAGAGCCCGACGGCCCTCCCCAGTCAGTCCTGCCTGGGCCCAGTGGGGCTCCGGCCCCGGGGTGAGGCCTCTCTGGGCGGGCAAGAGGCGCCGCTACCCCCGGGCCTTCGCCTCGGGGCGCCCTGGAGCGCCTGGTTCCCGGTGCTGCTCCCGGCCCCGGGCAAGGGCTGCCCGGACACCAACCCCCGCCCGGCGCCGAGAGCTAGCCCCCGGAGCGCCGTCCGGCCCCCTCTCCCCTCACCGCGGCGCCCCAGCCCCCTCCTACCGCTCCGTGCGGCCGGGCCGGCTCAGCAGAGGCGATGGCGGGGCCGGGCAGGGCAGAGGAGGCCGGCCCGGCTGCACCGCCCCGCTGCCCGCCTCCCTGGGGCGCCCGGCCTCCGCCCCCGCCTCTGTCTCCGTCGGCCTCAGTGAGAAGAAGGGGAGCTTTACGGTGGCTGCGGGGTCTGGAGCTGCGAACACCCCCCTGGGCGTGCTGGGAATCTCTGAGGAGTCGAAATCAAGGAGTTATGGCTGCATCCTTGACTACCTCGAGAAGACACATTACTGATGATGGAAACTGCCTGTGCTATGGTGGCACAGTGTGAGATGTTTTAACTGTGACCCAGGAGCTTCATATTGACATCAAACAGGCCCAGTGCTTGACACTAACACTGAACTTCTATCACTCTCTGATAGAGAGACTCTTCTGAACTCCTAACGCTTGCTGGAATCGTGTTGCTTCAGGGACAAGAGTCACCCTCCCATACTGTGACCCATCACAGTGAACTGACTACTACAGGGCCAAGCCGCCACAGATACATAGCAGACAACACTACCTTAGCTGCTACACTCCTCTTCTGTGAAAACAGACCCCTCTCAGATGGAGAGGTTTCTATACAGTTTTCCTCATTAATTGCCCAAAAAGGTGATATCTGCATAGACCAAGTTTCAAGGAAGCAAATACCCAAGTATGGCTGCTTGCTGGTGCCTCTCATTCAGTCCAGCAGTCTGCTAAGCCTAATGCAGACCACAACCACACCTCTTCAGTCAAGGACTCTACGGTCAAAGGAAGCAAAGTCAAATCTCGCTGTGAACAGTGGGACCCCTTGCTGGAGCAGTTGAAGGAAGCAGAATGAATGTATGTTCTTAAGGAATCATTTTTATGTTGGTAACTGAAAGCCCTATGCTCAGTTCAGCACATCAGTCTCCTAAATTACACAATATATTTTCAGAATGGCCTAAAAAGTTTGAAAGAAACTAATGTAGAAGCTTAGAGCACTATTTCTCCTGCCTAGCTCTAACTTATCCTGGCAAAATGGGCTCTGCACCACAATAGTTGAAGCATAACCTTGGGGACCCATGACTGAGAAGAAACAAAAGCACTGTGTAGCTCACTGTCTCCTCTCCATGTGAGCCATTAAAAAGGAAATCAGAACATGAATTTTTACAGGTTTGCAAAGTGTCCAGTGCTTTGCTTTTTCTTAGGCCTCCATACTGGAGGAGCAGGAAAGCGGATTACAGGGGCTGGGAAGCCTTGCAGAAGGAGACTTCAGTAACTTCTACAGCTTCTCTCCTACAAGAGTCAGAGGTGGGTGGCTGATTATAAAAGGTGAAAAGCAAGAGACAGCTTGGCAGAACAGATTTGTAAAATGCACTCAATAATAATGATCAATAATAAAATTTCTGTGAATTTCTGGAATTCCTTGTAAAGAAGCCACTAGACGGCAGTGTAATTGTTAGGCAGTGCCTGCTGCTAGGCTTGTGGCTCTTCAGTCTATGGCATGACTTTTGAGGAAGAGGATCCTATGCCATGAGAAGTTATGTGGACTGTTGGCACACATTCCGGTGGTTGGTGGGACAACAGGTCATGACCAAGAAAATCCATTGCTACTCATGAGTTAGACCCACTTCTGGGGAGCAGTAAAATGAGCCCATGGAAGGTGGTGGCATTGTCCAGACAGCCATGCAAGCACAGCACAGGCTGCCTGCAGGCTTTGTCTACCACCTGTGCTTGAGGCATGGGGAACTTCACCTCCAAGAACTTGTACCCACAAGCAACATCCTCTGGAAGCTACATGCTGGAGCTGGTCCCACAGAGCTTGTTATGAGGCAAAAACTCTGGACAGAGCTTGTAGATAGGTGGTAGTTACCCAAGTTGTATCAGCCCTTACCTCTAACTAATACTAGTTTTTGGGCAGAAGCCTTGTTTGGGACAATCCTGGGATCCTGCTGTAAATGCTTGCCCTGGTGGTATATGCATCACCATCCACAGGTCTTGGACTGCCATACTGGGTTCTCTCCCTCATTCCAGCAGCCAGTAGGATCTGGGCTCTCATTGCTTTGGCTCACAGAAATTATTCTGGGACTCTGGTGGGAATAATGCATTCTCTGGTGACTCCTGTGACTTGCATCCTAAATCACTTCTGGTAGGAGGCTCCATCAGCAGCCACCTGATGGGAAAGGAAAAATTCCTTACAGAAATCATCGGGAATAGGTGATTTCAGATAGAGCGCCAAGTGGGAAAGATTGCATTGGGATGTGCTCTGTACCCTGTCCTCAGTGGCAGCACTGTCACCCTATTAGCCAAAGCCAGATTGTTGAGCTGTCTTCCAGGTCCCTCATACCTTCTCTAGCAATGCTATTTACTCCTCTAAGAGAGCAGCCCAACATCTTACAAGACTGTGCATCTCCCCCATGGCAGCCTGGAAAAAAAAGGAGAGGGCCCTATGAAGGATGCACAGCAGAATTTGGATGGCTCACAGAATTCATTTTTCTGCATCTACTTCTAGTAAGTGCCACAAGCCACTGCAGTAGGATTGCTGTTAGTGGAGGACCAAATTAGACTCCACCTGGAAAGGTCCTGAGGTGCTGGCTGGCCTACACTGGACTGGTGGGAAGAAAAGCTGGTTTTGAATAAAGAACTGTGAGTTAGTGTGAAATATCCCATGTGTTTAGCAAAGGGTAATTTAACCTCTGTGTCCTTGCAAAGAAGCAGGAGATCTGCAAGGGTGAACACTGGGACATGCAAAGCTGTTATGCTCTGCTGACTTGGAACAGCATTGATCAGTTTGTGCTAGCTGCAAATCTGGTGAGGAAACTTTAAGTACAGCAGATTGATTGCTACCAGGGGACAAATTCCCCATAGCTGGTTGGATTCAAGCACTGAAGTGCTGACATATTGATCTATTTACATTGATTTATTAGTAATAGTCCTGTACCCCAATTTCTTTTGTGCGGTTATACAAATTTTAAAAATCATGCTATTGCTAGCTTAAGTGATTTCTTTCGGAGGATATATAGAGGACACACCTCTATATAAAGCCCCATATTGTGAGCATATGCTGCAATCTAGAGTAGACAGGAAAATAAAAGTGATCACACGCAAGCATGTTATCATGCAAGCAGTTCCAACATGCTGACTCACAGGCTTTAATTTGAGCTCCATCTACAAATCTTGCTTGCCTTGGAGATGGTCCCAGGGAGTCTCAAGAGTTTAAATGAGCTCCCCAGGTGGGAAGAGTTGGGGTAGGATATCATCTCATGATCTTTAGGCTCTGCTAAACAGCAACAGACTCATCCAGGTACCTTGTGTGGTGTACTTTTTCTTTGATTTTCCCTAATTTCTTTTTAAGTTTCATTTATGTGAATTTCTGATTGAAAAAGTTGCTTATATACTAAGTGCAAAAAATTTCTGTGATTGCTTAAATTGGTTTCTCCCCCTTGCTCCAGACCTGTTGTGCTCCTTGTTTATTGGCATCATGCTGTAACTAACTGAGCTAAACTCAGTTGTTCCAGAGCTCTCCAGCTGTGAGAAGGTGGGAGAGACAAAGAGATGCTGGCTCTTTACCCACCACAGTCTGAGGCCAATATGATAGTTTAAATGGAAATCTTTGTTTTAAGCCGAGCAATGAGTGGTTGGAAAAGTGGAGTGCATCTACTTCAGGGATTCACCTGCAGCATAATTTGGATAGTGGGGCTGCTGGGGTGTTAAATCATTCCCACATGAACCACCACCATTCAGCTGGAAGCAGCCCCAGGCACACACCATGCATCAGGTCCAAGTGGTGCACATTTGTATCACTTTATTTGCAACTAATGAAATAGCTAGAAACACTTATTGCATATAAATTATAGATGAGCACCCATCATAAAAATAAACTCTTTCCAGTCTCAGCTTTCCATTTCATCCTTAATCACAAAGTCTATTACATTTGGGACAGATTCAGGAGTCTCTGCTGGTTCTCATCCCCTGGGCCTGTTTAGATTAGCTTGCGAGGTGAGCTACTCTCCAGATACATATAAAACCCATACTCACCTTTAGAGCATACACCTATTTTAATGTATGAAGTGAGAGGGGAAGGAGAGAAGTTTCTCTCCAGCTCTTCTCTAGACTTAACCATCTTTCACTTGAAAAATCTGGCAGATTCTCCATAGGCTGAGATGAAATAATAATGAAAACCATAAGTAATCTGACACTTGTAATTACAGGCCTACCAGCTCCTTATTGACCTCAGACAGAATAAGGAAAAAGCACATACTGGGATCATTTAAAAACAAGGAAAGTTCTAGTTAACACTAAGTCTCATGTGTTTATGGAAAAGAATCTATAAAACGGCTTGGGAACTTCTGGAGATGTAAATTATAGATTTGGGTTATGGATTTGGCTGACAAAAATAAAAACTGTTGAAATAATAGCTCTCCCGCAAGGAAACTGATAGAGTCTTACACTGTGTTTTGATTTTTAAAATACTGGAATGATACCAAATTAACACATTTTATAGTAATCAGGCTGAGAATTGACTAGATAGCAAATGTCAAAATATTAAAGTTGATACAAGCATGTAAGGGGAGTTTTTGAAACAGGCCAATGGTGAGTTACTCCACCTGGGCCACACTGTTGATCTGGCAGCGCTGTTTGTGGAAGAAGTGACTCTGGTGAAGGACTGACTCACAGTGGAGCAGCAGCAGAATGTGAGCTCCCAGTGCAGTCAGAAAGCCTAATTCCATTCTCCCATGTATAAGCGGAGAATGTGGATCAGGTGTAATGAGATTATATTGCAGGAGATGATATTGTGTCTGCTAATTCCATGGAGGTGATTACTGGTGTGAAAGAATCCCCAGTTTTGACAACTATGATTCAATGAGGAAGGGAACAAGTTGGAGAGGCTTCCTGGCAGAGCTTTAAGGCCCGTTAAGGAGTTGGAAAACATTTTATGAGAGAGAAGCATTTAGGATCAATATGATCAAAGCCTTAGTATACCTATGTAGCGTCACGTTTTTGCTCCTGCAGTTGTCACACTGCCTAACAATAGCACAAGAAAAAACAATCTAGAGACGAGGTATACATTCCATAATGGACAAAGGAGTTAAATACTTCAGTGGTTTACTTAGGGCGCTGGCAGCTTTCCAACCATTGGCAGTTTTTTAATGAAGATGGGATGTTTAACAAAACAACAATGATTAATGTGACAGAGTTCTTTGTCCTGTGATCATCTGGAAAGCAGAGTGGTCTAGAAATTAGTCTACTGCAATAGACACTACTGTCAGATGGTACCAGCCTGCAATGCTTTTGCTACAACCACTCCCAAAATTATAGTCCATAGCTATACTCCTTGCATTTTACATTGTTTTACTTCGTGTAGAGGCTTGATTTCTCAGCTGAGGAAGCCCCTGTTTCTAGCTCAAATAATGACTTAGGACCTTTCTGCCTATGGGGTCTCTGTCTTGGATTGTTCCCTGCAAACACCCTCTCCCGGCTGTTTTTGTCTGCTTTGGAGAAATATCTGAAGTGAGTTAACTTGGTGCCTGTGTCCTGTGAATGGGGTTCAGCATCACCACCTGTCTCAGTCGGGGGGGGACACACAAATCTGAGAAAGCAGATGGCAGAAGGGCAGGACTGAGGCTACATGTTCCAACTGAATGATTCTGAACAAAGGGATTTGAGCAAGATCCACCCATTTCGGTCTCCAGTAACATGTTCTGAAAATATGGAATAACAACAAGAAGAGGCAATAGACCTCAAGAATACGATGAAATCCTTAACTGAGCTTCCACCTCCATGTCTGTTGGGCAGCAATGTTGGGAGAAGTTACCCAACATTGGGGTGGTTATGGATTTATGTGGCCACAGAACCTCAAGGAGCTCACACCTGAGTCCAGAGGTGCGGAAGGCTGGTACCTCGTTTCCTCTGTCCTGGATTGTCCTGCACTGCTCCAGGGTTTGACATGTAGGCAAGATTCAGAGGTGAGGGAGTGGTTTGCTGTACAGTTATAAAAGACTGCAGCTGCTTAAATCTGACCTAAATACCTTCCAGCTTATGGAGCCTGATGCTTTGTTTGAAAACTTAGGTCGCTGTCTGCTGGGTCTTCCTCCCCCAAGTGAACCAGGGGCATGGGCTGGCAACGAGTGAGAGAACTCTCTCTGCGGCGGCTGTGGGGGAAAGCAAAGGGTGTTGCAGACTAGTATGAAGGCTCATCGGCCGCGGTGCGCGGCTGACTCTGGCTCCCCTCGCTCCTTCCATCCTCCGGGACACGCAGCAGCGCCGGGCACGGCAGCGCAGCCGCTCCGTGCCGGGGCTGGCAGCCTGCAAGCCGCGGCACCCCGCTCCCCGCAGCCGCGCTGGGTCACTGCGTTCTGGGCAGCCCCTGTACCTTCGCTTTCCTGGAAAGCAGTTTCTCTTCGTTACTGAGAAGAGCCCTGCTTTGGTAGAGGAAGGAGGGGCCTTGCCACCGCTTCATGCAAATGGGCCATTACTTGTGCTAATTTTTCTTGTAAGAGTGGAACTAAAGCAGCCTCTGCTCACTCTGAACCACTGAAGGTGTTTGTTTGGTTTTGGTGGTGTTTTGTTTTTGTTTTTGTTTTTTTTTTTT
>VXBI01007026.1:71600-96036 GCA_013397375.1 Toxostoma redivivum | reverse complement strand
AGATATAGATATTGATATTGATATAGTAATAGATATATCAGCTTTGCTTTTTGCAACTGAGAAAAGGATAAACACTTCATAAAATCTCCTGCCACAGAACCAAACATATTGAAATGGGTTTTTATGGAGATATTGAAACAACAAAAACAAAATAAAATACCCAAGGCTTGCTTCTCCTGAGGGTTCAATTATTTTGAGCCCTGCTAGCAAACTTTGATTGATGAATCTAACCTTTTCTTTCCAGGCAATGGTTTGATCACATAGTGAAGAGAAAGAGTTAGAGAATGAAAAAAATAATATTTGGATTGCAACAGAATAATAAAAATGCAGAGGATGCCTTTGACTTTTACAAGGTGAGAAATGATTTCCCATTTTGATTGTATGATGTCAAGACTTCCTTCTAAGAACAAGTAAGACTGGGCTTTGTATGATCCTCTTAAATTAATTTTCGAAACCTATAAGGTTTCTCCAGCCTTCCAACAAAAATTTCTTAATACATCCAAAATGAAATTCAAGTTGTAGTGGCAAAATAAGTTTTTCAGCAGCACCAATGACTGATGAAATAGTGTAGTGACCAGACTTTATATGTGAAATGTGAAGTAAAGATGTGAAGTTCAAACTCTCCAGGCCCACAGGGAAAAGCAGGCAGCCTTTGTATCCAAAACAAATTTAAGAAGTTTCCCACCTGTACTGATGCAAAAAACTGATAAATTATGTCCACCATTACATAATTTGACACTGCTATGTATCTTTTTAATTATTAATTTACAAAACATTTTTTCACTCCCTTCTAAAGTACTTTTTTGAAGTCCAAAATCCTCTGTCATTAGTTTCTTCAAATCTTCATTTTCGTGTAGAAGAAAGAAAAATTATCAATGAAATAAAATTAAATTAGATCATTTAGTTTACTTATGATCATAAATTCCTTCACTCAAGATCCTTCTTTGGTAGGCAAAGGAGCTACACCTAACCTTGCAAGCAATTCCACTGGGAAAAAAGCAAAAAGAGAAAGAAAGTAAAATTTTGCTTTGATACGTAAGCTTGGAAGTAAATCACTGAACAACATTTAAAGCTGTATTGTTTAAATGTTTTCAAATTTCCACAAGCAGCTGTAGAAAATTACTTTGGAATGCCTGAATTTTGGGGAATCTAGCAAAATAATGTTTGATTTTCATTAACTCATAAAATCCTTAAAATAGCTTTTGAGATCAGAAAGCATTTAATAAGTAATTTTAAAAATAAATAATCAAATTCAGTGAAGAATTAGCTACTTCATCTGCTTCACCCACATAATAAGCCACAATTTGGAGAAAAGGGTCAATGTCATAGCAGAGCAGAAGACAGGAAGAAGACAGATGGATTAGTTGCTGGTTTAAAGACAGGAAACTGAAATGCAGCTGTGTAAACCTGAATATTGCAGTGAAAGTCGAGCATGGACATGAAAACTGTGGTATTTATCAGCTTCCAGACCCGGTGTATCTGAATGCTGAAAGCCAAATTAAAGCTGCCCTTAGCAAAGGTATGCTGTTACAAATGTAGTCCTCCCGCGTAAGCTCTCCCTGCCCTCACTACACCGTATGGGACAGATGTAATTTAGTTCTAATGTTTTAGTTAATGAAATCACTGCTACAGCCTATGAATAACTGCAGCAAATGTGCTCACTGTTAAATAGTACTGCGCTTGCAGGCAAGTGTGGCAAATAGATAACCCACTCCATTTCTACCTACTTCTACAGTTTTTACTGACTGTTTATTTTGATATAGAGTTAGCTTCCTTGGGCATGGTATGCTTGCACAAAATTTAAAAATTAAGAGATCAAGCCTTGGATAGAAACTGTAAATCCATTTAGCTCTGAAAAATTTATTCTCATTAATGAAACTCTCAATATATAGTATCTCGACTATAACATTTCAGCTGCTTTTCTTGTTTTACGCACTGAAATGAGAAAATACATATTCAAAATTATAGTAATGCACACATACAACACATATATTCTGCTAGCATCTCTGCAATATATGGCAAAATCATATGTAATTTTTTTCTAGCAGCTTAGAAACTCTATCCTTCATCTCCTAAGCAATCTCCTTGAATTTACTAATATCTCAACCCCAAAAAAGTACCTTTATGTACCTTCTTTTTAAAAAACAGTAATCATCTATGCCAAGACTTTAGCTTAGTTAAATAATTTTTCCATTCTAATTACATTCCTTCTAATTATGACCATTTTCTCAGTTTCAGAAAAAGGAATTTCAAGCTGATCACAAGAATTATTGGTTTGCACTCTATGCACTAACAAAATTGAGCAATTGTGGCACCAAATCACAGGTGAAAAAATGCAATTTACTTTTGGAAAAGCAAATCATAATTTTCCATAGAAATTCAGTGGCAGCAACACCTGAAACTGGTGATGTTCTACATGACGTATTATCCATGGGTTTGCAAATTCTCAGATTTTAAACACATAAATAGATGAGGTTAAACCATGACAGGTAATAGAGTGTAAGGTTAAATAATAACTTGGTGATACCTGATAGAATGAAAATATAATATCAAATTACCTTAGATAATTATAAACACCTCCCAGGGAAATTTGTGTATGTAAATGATAGCATAATGAAAAGGATCAAGATCACCACATGCACAGTGAGAATTTTGTTTTATAAGGGTGAGTGAACCATCACTTTTTTCTGTGGAGTTATTTCTTTGTTATCTTTTTAATCTAAAAGACTGTGCTTGTTTCCTAAAAGGTGTACTGACTTTGTTACATGCCTGATGCCTGATTCTGAGAGTTGTAATTAAATTAAATATCTTGATTCAATGTGTTGATTGGCTCTTGCACACCAGGTGCAAGAACCTGGGACAAATTCACTCCTTCATTATCATCATCCCAGAAAATTCATATAAAATTTCCATATATTTTTTTTATTATTCGATTAAGAAACATGCAGATATTCTTAACCTTTTTAACATCTTAGTTTCCCACCTTAATAGTTTTAAAATCTAGAACTTTGAATTCTGGAACCCCAAATAAGTATGGTAAGATCACAAAATAAAAGTAGCCTTTTTGAATCACAGTATGCCTTGGCTAGAAAAGAACATGATAACTGTCTGTAATCCATATTTTAAGGAACATAAATTTCCTGGAAGTGAGAATAATGACAATTCCCTTTATTCCTCCCATTCCCTTCATCCAGCAGACCTAGCAAACCAGGTTATTTTAATTATTAGAAACATAGTATAAATTCTGAGATAAACTGTGATAATTTCTATCAGACTTACATAAATGGTTGCATTTATGGAGCATTTGTAGAATTAATTACTTTTCTGGAGGAGTAATGACTGTTAACGCACAAAACTAAATATAAGTTTGTACTCAAAATAACTTTGGAACCATGTTCGGTATTCTTAATCAGATAATAATTATACTGTACAACAGCTTTAAAAGTCTTGAATTTTAAATTCATGTTGCTGTAACTTGAGACAATAGACTCCCTAGGAGATAAGAATACTTTTAACTTCTTCACTTGTTTCTGATTAGGATACTGAAAAAAGTTTACTTACGATCCAAGCAGAAACACTTATGTAGAGGGACCTAAAGCCCACCAATCTGGCACAAAGTAGGGGTTAAATTTGATTTTGGGAAAACAAGTATCATATAAATCTACATATCAAGTAGTAACCATACTGTGGAACCCAAAAAAATCATTGTAGAGTAGTTTATGGTCAGCACTGTTTAAACAAAGCCAAACTTACAGCCATCTTTAGGCAGAGATGATAATATTTTCGAAAGTCATAGTCTGGAAGCCAGCAAAGGACCAGTCAACCCAGGAGTCTTTTTCTCAGAAATATTCTGCTAACATATCACAGCAAGAGCTGGAAACTCCCCTCACAGCAGTTCGTTTAAAACAAGTGGTATTGAGTCACTCTTGGCAGTAGGTGCAGAGATCTTTCTCTATGAAAAGAGGGGCAAAAGCAAGTGATAGAGGAGATCAGAAGATATGAGTTCCTCATAGCTTATAATTCACAGTTTTTATAACTTTACAATACTTCTGAAAGGTGGCAATACAATTCTGTCTTCTTCAGCTGAAGAAAATAATTAGAGAATATAACTAGAAAGAGGTTACTATTTATAGATAAAATTGGATAAATTCAAAATTTTTTTCAGAGTACTGAGTTCTTATATAGAAATTACATAATGGGAAAAGCTTCCAGTAAATTTCATTGAAGAGAGAAGCAAAATCACTTCAGATAATCAGACTTGAATGTCCTGTGTTATATTGCAAAAATGATGACAGCTTAATGGATGGCTTCATATGGACAGTTTATCTGACTTGTCTTGTTTAGCATATGTTTTATCAAACAGAATTTATCTTGCTTTTGTTGTGAAGAATGTCTACCACATTTACCTCACACTTCTGTTTTCTTCAGTTAATGAGTCAGAAATTTTATATCAGATGAGGATGGGGAATGGATGTTCTGGTCAGTTCATGGCATGTTGTCTCTGCTTCTCCTTCCTCCTCAGGGGGAAGACTCCTCACGTTCTTCCCCTATTTCAATAGAATATGGTCTTTCCCACAGGGGACAGTCCTCCACAAACGTCTGCAAAATTAGTCTTTCCCATGGGCTAGTTCTTCATTAACTGTTCCAGTGTGGATCTCTTTCGAAGGGTTCAGTCCTTCACGAGCAGACTATTTCAGCACGGCTTTCCTGTGGGTTCATGTCACGCCAACAAAAGTGTTCTTCATCATGGGTTCCTGTCTCCATACTGTCAAAAGCCTGTTCCAATGCAGACTTCCCATGGATCACAGCTTCCTTTGGCACTCATCTGCTTCAGCACAGGATCCTCCATGGACTGTAGAACGACAGCTTGCCTCACTATGGTCTTCAGCATGGCCTTCAGGAGAAACATTCTGTTCTAGTCTGAGATGTCTGGAATACATCCTCCATCTTCCTTGGTGTTTGCAGGGCTGTTTCTCTCATGCATTCTCACTCCCCTCTCTATGTACTACTCCAAAGCAGTTTTCCCCACATTCTTAAATATGTATAAGAAGCACTACTTTTGGTTGATGGGTTCAACTTTGGACAGTGATATGACAATCTGGGAGCTGGCTGGCACCAACAGCATCTAACAGAAGCCACCCAGTAGCTATGCTGGAAAGAGAGAAAGCTACTGCAGCCATCATGTAGCCATCCCCCATCCCCCCACCTCCCCCATCTCCAATACCAAAATTTTGCCACACAAACAGTCCAAAAGGAACAGATATGCACTTTGGTGCATGTAAAATGAGCACCAGCCACCTCTCCAGTATGTCCATTCCATTGTTCCACCACCCTCTTTGTGGTGAAACATAGAAGAATTATTTCCCAATGTTAAACCTGAACTTCCCTTTATACAGCTTTGAGCCATTATCATACATTTCATCATAAATACTGAGAAGAGGAGATCAGCACCTCCTTCTTCTCTTCCTCTCCCGAGGAAGCTGTAAAGAACCATCAGTTTACTCCTCAGCCTACTTCTCTTCAAACCTGTCAAACCCAGGGTCTTCAGCTGCTCCTCACAGGACATACCTTCCAGCCCTTTCACCAGATCTGTTGCCCTCCTCTGTACCATTCTTAAATTAAAGTGTGGGCCCAGCACTGCACACAGGACTCGGGGTGAGGCCACACCATGGCTGAATCCAGCAGGATGATCCCAATCACAGCTGCTGATGCTGTGTCTGATGCACCCCGGGATGGGGTTTGCCCTCCTGGCTGCCCGGGCACTCACTGCTGACTCACCCTGAGCAGCTGTCACCCAGCACCGCCAGATCCCTTTGGCAGGGCTGCTCTACACACACTCCTCTCTCTCCCTGCTTATACTTGAGAGAGCCAACAGCACCTCTCATTGCAGTATCACCATCAAACTTGCTAATGCAAGTTCTGCATTTAGATAATTGAAAAAAGTATTGAACAGAACTGGCCCTAGAGTTCAGCCCTGAAGAATTCTGCTGGTGACTGGACACCAGACAAATGTGACTCTATTTGTGACAATTGCTTTAACCCTGCTACCAGCTCACACAGAGTGCTGTGTGCCTGCCCACTGCATAGCAAGACATGTCCAGAAGAATATGGTGAAGGAGTATCAAAAGCCAGATTGAAATCCAGAAAAGCTACATCTACCACCTTCCCTCCATCCACTTAGAAGGTGAACTTGTATCATGATTATGGAGAGGGAGTGGAGTTTAATACTTTGTGGGTTTAATTCAAAAACATCCACATCATTCTTGGGGGTGTGGTTTTGGCAGGGAAAGCTGGAGTACCCTTACCAGGGCATCAACACCACTGGACTTGGTCCCTCTGCCTCCCTGCCTGTTCCCCTTTCTGTTTGACCTCCAGAGCCAGTTATGGACCCTGGTGCTGAAAGGGACAGCAGCAAAAACAAGTGTCAGCTTGTACTGTAGTGCTGAATTACCAGAGCTGGTGGGGAGGCTGCTCCAGGAAAGCACCAGCAGGGGTGACCCCACAATGCAGCAGAATGTTAGAAGCAGTGCTGGAGGTGCCCACACAGAACTGAGCAAAGGGGACCCCTACTCAGACGATCTACTTTCTATGGACTTTATTTTGTCACTTTTTTTTTTTTTCATTTCAGATTGGGACGTGTGAAAAAATAGCCCCAGGAGCTTCCTCACCATCTTACCTTGCTCCTGATGACCATGTGGGCCATATGCAAGAACAGTCATTATATTGTCTTTGTCTGGAGACGAAGCCGTGCCGACATGATCCATGAGGAGTATCCACGACTTTCTTTTGTTGCCAGTGGTGAACACCTTTTTCTGGGTAAAACACTTTCTCTTTCTGTATATTTCTGCTAGTAATATTGCTGCTCTTATTGTGCATGTTACATTTCATTGCTTTGCACTTTTAGTAAATTTTTATCTCAACCCATAGTCTCTTTTTTTTTGTCTCTTCCTTACCAGGAGGAACAGGGGAAGTGGAATGGCTTATTTTAATTTCCTGCTGGTGTTAAAGTCAGCACACATTGGCACAGAAGGATATCAGATTAGTTAGGCAAGACTTCTTTGTGAACCTGTGTTGATGGTGCCTGATAATTTCCTTGTCCTTGGCACGCCTTTCAACAGGATCCCAATAGATCTCCATTATTTTTCCAGTAGGGGTTAGACTAATCTGCTTTTTTAGATCTTCCCTCATGCCATTCTTGTAAATGTAATGACATTTGCTAGCTTTCAATCAGTGGAGATCTCTTTGGGCTCCCAAGACCTTTGGTAGATGCTTGAGCTGATATGGAGTACCAAACCTTAGGATGTTTTGTCTCAAATATTCTGAGGGTTGCTACAGGAGGAGAGAGTCTCATGAAGGGGCAGCACTGTTGTAAGCCAAGTTCGTGCTCTGCCTTGAGATTTGTATTCAGTTCCTCCCACCCCCAGCTCACTCCCTGGAGATGAATGGGCTGGGCTGGCTGTGCATGCCTGAACAAATCAGCACAGAAAACCTTAGTTTATACAAGAGTTGTGTACCTGGAGTCTACCTCTTAACTACAAGAGGGAGAGGATTTTAACTCCTTCCTCTCTTCCCTTTCCCCCAATCCCTTTGTCTTTTACTTTTCTGTGTCTTGCAAATACAGCTCTGGATCATCCAAGCAGCAGGACCAATGCAGGACATGAAGACTGGTGATGTTCTTTTGCTTCTTTGTTCTTCTTTGCCTGATCAAAACATGGCTGTCATATTCTATTCTGTACTCTGTACTAAACTCTGTTGTGAGAGTGGGGACCTAGTGACTCATTATCCAGCACCTTTGAATAGTGGTGCTGTGGCTTGTGAGCCAGCACCTTTTGGAGAGTTTGTTGTGGGACTTGAGAACTTATTGAAGTGTACTGTACAAAATTAATTTCCTGTTAGCTAACACCTTTTGTGGAAGTATATTCTGAAAACGTAAGGGCTTGTTAACCAACACCTTTTTTGTCTAAATAGTGTGGTCATTGCTACAGTTATGCTGATTGTACAATAAAAGACTGAGAGTTCCCTGACACATGGTCTGATGTTTTTGATCTGCCTGAGGAGAATTTATAGAGAACATCGTGCCCCATACCCATGGGCCATTACATAGGGGTCCTGCTGTAGCACCAACTCCTTCAGTACTCTGGGGTGAACTCTGTCAGGCTTCATCAACTTATTATGAAAATTCAGATGGTAGAGCTGGCCCCTTAGGATTTTAGAGCCCACAAATGGAACATCACTCCTGCAGTCATGGTCCTCCTCCTCACGGCAGCCTTAGTATTAAACACTGAGGGGGGAAAAGGCATTAAAAACAGTAACAATTTTGTGAGTAATCTTTGCTTTCTGAGAAGGTTGGGGGTGGAGGTGGTATTGAGCTTAACCAATGTACAGGAAATTACCTTTAATTCTGGAGAACCAATATCCCATAAAAATGCTCTATGCCACCCTCTTATTCATAAATCTTCAAGTATGTAGCTGTTATCTTTAATCAATAAAAATGTTACAAATAGGCACAGATGTTGCCATCAGCTGCACAGTTTCCAGTGGTCTGTACTGGATAAAGGCTGTTAAAATATGCATATTGACTTCATAGATATTATTCTAGGTTTGCCTGGGGTACAGTTCATTTTCTTCACAGTAGCTAATATGAGGCTGAGTTTTGGATTTGTGTTGAACCCAGGGTTGATAATACAGAGATGGCTGAGAAGCACTTGCATGGTATGAAAGCCTTTTCTGATTTTTGTGCTGCCCTGCCAGTGAGTAGTCTAGGGGTGTGTGGGTAGGTCGGAAGGACACAGCCCAGACAGCTGATCTCAGCTAACTGAAGGGATATTCCATATTCCCTACATTAGGCTCAACACAGAGAGCTGGGGAAGAAGGAAGATGGGATGTGTGGAGTGATGGCATTTTTTTCCCAAATCATAATTTGTTGGGATGGGTGAAAGCTTGAAAAGAAAGTCTCGCAGATATGTATGTTTAGCAGAAAGGTCTTTGAATGTATAATCTGAAGAAGGAATAGAAATGAAAGCAAATTTTGATATAGAAGACAAGAATTGCTGAGCCAGTCTTACTGGATAACTAAGAAGGCAAAAGATATGTTAATATGTGAGTTGGAAGGGATTTTCATGACTCAGAGCAAAGGATAAACCCACCTCAAACAGAAGAAGTTTTTACCAAGCAAAAGGATTCCTCAGGCAAACAAGACTGCCAATGTAGAAGTAGAAAAAAGGTCTCAGAATTTTCCACTGCAAGAAAACTGAAAAGCAACTTCAAGCTTAAACTATAACATACTAACTTTTGGTGATTGAAGAATAGTAATGTGAATATGGTAATGTTAGTAGTTATGATAGGCTATAGGTAAAAGTAAAGGTATTGATTGGTTGTTATGTATTAATATGCTCAGCAAAGAAAACTATAAAATGCATTGTAACCAGAACTAGAGTTGGCTTCAGACAAACCTACAGCTGTGGCTGACAGCTGTAGGCTAGGCTCTTGTCACCCATGACCTGTGAATTGCTGCATCATCTATACACAATAAACAGCATCTTAAGAGCCAACTGAAGTCCCACATCACTGGTTTTGGGTCTTACAATAATTACACCTGATGGAGTTCTCCTTTCTTGGGGATGGCTAAACACCTACTTTTGCTCTAAACACTAAACTTTTGCTCTTCCAGTTCTCTTCCCAATCCTGCCGGTGTGGGTATGAGTGGGTGGAAACATGGGGTTTAGTTGTGAACTGGGGTTAAAACATGACAGGTTTAATAGAGTTTCTATTTGAGTCTATTTGACAATTAGTTAACAGTGAAATAAGAATTCTGCTCCTGTGGATTCTTCATTGCTTTCTCTTCCTACAGACTCTTTATTATTCCATTGCTCCTGCACCTTCTTGTCATAATTTCAAGACCAAACCATAGTTGCAGTGAACTATTTTGTGACTTTTTAACTTCATCCAACATCAAAGTCACCAGCTCATCTTGAAGATTCTACCAAACCATGACATAGAACAGTGTATCAAAATTCTAGAAGTGCTCTCTTTGGGCTTATTTGTAGCCTTGAAATATAATTGACTTCTCTTCATAATCTGTAATGAACAGAAATTTTGAACTAAGCTGTACAAGAACAGAAGAAAGCAAAGTGAGCAAAATAATGCCTAACATTTACTTCCTGCCCTGTGTTTGGAGAAGAGCTTTTGCCCTTTTCAGAGTAATGGCAATGTATATGTTCATCCCAAATCTATAAATGTTATGTCGTAACAAGGAAGAAGTACTGAAAAGTATTTATCTACTAAGTTCACTTGAGAGAAAAATGAACGTGTTGATCATCCAATCCTTCCCCATTTAGTTTTCTTCTTATCAAAGGAAGACAGCATTTAGCACAAGGACAAATGTCTGCATTTTTGTAAGGAATGTAGACAGTGCTGTCATGAAACAAACAGTCTCCAGGAGGAAAAAAATGGAAGCCTTTCAAAAGGCTTAATCTGTAAAAGATGCCATTTCCATGAACCCAGCACTGTATGTCAAATGTCTAAATAAAGGGAAAAAAAGGCCTTTGGAGAAGTATTTTTCCTACTACCCTGAACTGCAGTGTTTTTTACTGGAGAACTAAATACATGTGTCAATGATAAAATTTTAAAATGCTCTGTTTATTGTTTTGCAATATGCATTTTCCTACTTAGGCTTATAATACCAGTTATTTTCTTAATTATTCCTGATATTTAGAGACTGAAAGCATATATAAGCTTCCTAAAGAATTGTGTAAGCTGAATGGTAGATATACTTTTTTCTACACTCTATCTCTGACTGAGGACTTCATTTCACCAAATATTCTTTTTTTTTGTCCTTACTCCATTAGAATCAAGGTAACATACCCCCTGAAATAGCTTTGAAATGTAATAATTCCAAAAGTAATAAAAAATATAATTTGTACTGTTCTGATGGGAAAAATATATTTCCCACTTATGTAGTTTGGGAAAGTAATTGCGTCGTTTGGAAGCTACAGAAGATTTGATGTTATTGCCATAGCTTCTGTCTGTAAAACTTTGTATTGATTCTCCCCATTTGTTTCCTTTTATGGGTCCAAATTTTTGAATATCTGGTGAAAAAGTTACAGGAATTCATGATGTAAATACTCAGACATGGAAAAAGAAATTTATTTTTTAATCACAAAACTTCCAAAACAAATGTTGCAAATCTTGTATTGATTTATATTCCAGAATAATACTTACTGCTGTAGCAGCTTCTATCACCATATGTGTGCAATAAGTAAATGAACACAATAATGAACACATAAAGGAAGAGTAAACCCACTCAGCTTAACAAATCCAATTGTCCCACCCACTGTGTGCTGGAACATGAACAGAGGATTGTTTGGATCATAAGGATTCATAAAATAACAGTCTTGGTGAACAATATGGTCATGTGGATAAAATGATTATTTCTTAAAGTCAGTGCATGATAGCTGGGATACCAGTGATTGTACTTACTTAACACACTATTCTAATCCAATGACTGTGGGAAGTGTATAATTATTTCAGTTGAACAGATCAACAATTATACACAAAATAAAGTTAAGAATATTTTATATAAATGAATTGTGATCCTCCTTTTTTCCTCTTTCATTAAAAATGAAATTACTATAATTAAAGTTTTCCGTACAAACCGTTTCTCTTTCAGTAGCGTTTCTCTGTGAGAACTGAAGAGTATTAAGTATCTTTACTAGTGGAACTGTAAATAAGCTGAGATAGTTGTTAGCTGCCCTGTTTATACGTAAGTTATACAACATCAAATTTCAAAAGGTATCACGATTGCTATTCTGTAATATTTTAATACACAATAGGACTTTGACACATCCATGATGTAAATAGTTTCATTACTACATCACTCCCGTGTGCTCTGCTAGCTCAGTGTGAATTTAAACACAATTGTAGACTTTATCTATTCCTACTCTTTCCATCTTTGGAACTGGGGTAGCAACCACTTTTAAGGATTGTGAGGTTAATTAGTAAGACTATTTAGAATGAGGTAGCAATATTTCTACACAAAACATTAGCAATCTTCAGTTCATATTGTTTTAGAAAGTCCGAAGTCTTTCTTTCTTACAAAGTTTCTTTTATCATAGAATCATAAAATACTTTGGGTTGGAAATTACCTTTAAAGGTCATCTAGTCAGATGAGCAGGGACATTTTCAACTAGGTCAGGTTGCTCAGAGCCTTTTCTAACCTGACCTTGAATGTTTACAGGGATGGGATATCCTCCACCACTCTGGGCAACTTGGGGCACTGTTTTATGACTATCATTGTAATAAACAGAATTCTTCCTTTAATCTAAACTAGCCCTCTTTTAGTGGAGCCTTGTCCTGTTGCCACTGGCCCTGCTAGAATGTTGGTCCCCAACTTTCCTGTAAGCCTCCCTTAAGTACCAAAAGGCTGGAACTCTTAGATATGGTTAATTTAATCTTTCTTAAAATTCAATTTATTTGAAATTTCTTTGAAATTTCTTTGAAATTTTTAAATTTTAAGGGGTTTTTTGATCCATATCCAAAAAGGCTCTTACAGAACAGGTAGCGTAGTTCTTACTTTATGGTGATTCATGAAACAGGAGAGAGGCAATGTTTTTTGGTCTTTTCCCTAGTTTTGCTGTTCTAGCTCCCTTCCCCTGCACCCTTCCCCATGACTGTTAAACATACTTTTAAAGATATTTGGAGCTGTATCAATAATTTGTGGAAAGATAAATCTTTTGTTTGTAATTCCTAGCAAAGTACAACCTTAATGTGCTTTTACAAGTAAAGTGCTATATTCTCAGAATCATTCAAGCTGGAAAGGGCCTCAGGAGACCTTTAGTCAAGTTACCAACTAAAAACAGAGTTGGTGCTTGAATTCAGGAAGGATTACTCAGTGCTTTGTCCAGTTGAGTCTGGAAAACAAAGGACAGAAATTTCTCAGTCTGTTTGGGCGCACAGTTCTATCACTTGATTAGTCCCACGGGGAAAAATATCTTCTCACCTACAACTGTAGCCTCTTTTTCTTACCCCAGCTCCTTATTCATCTCTGTGTAGAAGCTAAAAGATTGCTTTTTGATCTGTTCCTCCTCCGAGGTGAACAAGCATTAATTCCACAAGTGCTGATGGTAGGCTAAATACTCCAGCCACTGACCATTCTGGTTGCCTTTTCCCAAACTTGTTTCAGTTTCTTGACATTTTCCCTTTATTAGGTGGCCCCAAATTGGTTGCTGCATTTAGATGTAGTCTAAGAAGTGCTGAGAAGATGGAGATAATCATCAGCCTCAATTTTGTGCCACTTTTCACACAGAAAATGCACTGCTGGCCCTTTGTTACTGCCTGAGTGCACAGCTGGTCCCTACTCATCTTGATGCTCCCCACAATTTCCAGTCCATCTTCACATGGTTTCTGACTCACTGAACCATCTCCAGCATCTCCTGTGTCACTGGTAGGGGCTCTGGCTGTACAAGGCTCAACCTGTGTCATTGTTGAATTTCATCAGATTCTGTCAGGCCTATTCATATAGCCAACCTAGGTACCTCTGAATTCTGACCCTGCCTCCAGCTGTGTTCATTTCCCCAAGGTTGATTTTCACAAACTTGATGACAGTGCACTCTCTGGCTCCAAAACAGAATCCTGCAGTAGCCCACTTGAAGCCAGACTCCACATGGAGATCAAATTATTAATTACTACTTTTTTGAGACCAATATTGGAGTCAATTTTCCAGTCATCTACCTGGTCATAGACCTCAACCTTCAATATGCAATTAAGGATGTTATGACTGTGCTGAAAGACTTCCTACATGTGAAGTAGATCACATCTACTGTTCTCCCATCATCTGCAAATACAGCAGTTTCATTACTGAAGAAAATTATGTGTTCAGGCATGATTTGCACCTGGTACCTACAGGTTGACTTCCCAAATATTCTCTTCTCCATGTACCCAGAAATGAGCTCCAAATGGGCTCAGTCCATTATTTTCCCAGAGACTGAAGCAAGAGTAACAAGTCTGGACGTCTTTGGACCATTCTTTTAGTATGTTTCAAAGATGAATACAATATTTGTCTTTCTCTAGATGTCACAGAATTTCCCCCATTTCCATGACATTTCAAAGATTATAGGGATAAACTCTGAATGAACATTAGACAACTCTGTCATCATCTTCAAATGCAAACCTCTAGAGACATACAGGACAAGGAGGTGATTGGTGAGAGCCAGCATGGCTGTACCAAGGACAAATTGTGCCTGACCAATCTCGTGGCTTTCTACAGTAGAGTGATGGCAACGGTGAGCAAGGGAAGACTGACCAATGTCATCTACCTAGAGTTCTTTAAAGCTTTCAACATTGTCCCACATGTCATCCTGTCCTGGCTTACAATTCAAAATGTATTCTATCACCATCTGTTGAAACGAGAGAAGGGCTGATCCTTATCTCTGTGGGATATATCTTCTGTTAATGGGCCATTAAGTCCTACTGTATGACTGATAAGATTAAATCATCCCATTGGGAGATGCTCCAGTCACGGGGAGGAGCCATGCCTTTCCTACCTAAATAAAAACCAAGACTTGGAAACACCAAAGTGGCCTTTTCCCCTGGATTCCAGAGGAGAAAACCAGGCTTTTCCACATCATCGCTGGACCTTCAGAGGAAAACTGCACCTTCTACAGGAGCACTGCTTCAACAGAACTACATCTGTCATCCAGGAGGACTGCACCAACACCTTGATTGACAGGGTGTCAGGTTGTATTCTGACTTTGTCAGTGGTCTTATTTTGTATTATTGCATGTATTTCATATTTTCTCTTTTTTCCTATTAAAATTGTATTACTGACTTGGAGCCTCTCACTGGTCTTGCTTTCAAACCAATACACATCCTCTTCTCCAAATTGGAGAGAGATGTATTTGAAGGGTGGACAATTTGGTGAGTAAAGAATTGGCTGGATGGATGCAGCCACAGGGTTGTGGCCTGGGTCTATGTCCAGTTGGAGGCTGGCGACAAGTGGTGTCTCTCAGGGTATTTTGGAACCAGCACCCTTTAATATCTTCATCAATGGCATAGACAGGTATCAAGTGTTGCATCAGTGAGATTGCAAATGACACAAGGCTGCCACAAAAGGATGGGATGCTATTCAAGGGGGCAGACAAAATGGAAAAGTGGGTCCATGAGAACCTCATGGAGTTCAATAAAGCCAAATGCACCTCATTCAGAGAAATCCCATACATGAGTATAGACTTGGAGATGAACTTGCTGAGAGCAGTCATGTGGAAAATCACTTTGGGGCTCTAGTGGAAGAAAAGCTGGCAATGTGCACTTGCATTGCAGAAAGACAAGCACATCCTGGGCTGCATCAAAAGCAGCTTGGCCAGCACGCTGGGCTAGGGAGGTGATTTGTCCCCTTTAATCTGCTTTCATAAGACCCCACCTGAAATGCTGCATCCACCTCTGGGATCCTCAGCACAAGAAAGATGCCAACCTGATGGAGCAGGCTTAGAAGAGAGCCATAAAGACAGTCTGAGAGCTGAGAACTTCTCCTATGAAGAAAGGCTGATATAGTTGGCGTTTTTCAGCCTGGAGAAGAAAAGGCTTCAGGAAGACTTTATTGCAGCCTTTCAGTACATAAAGGTGTCTTGTAAAAAGGTGGGAGAGAAACTTTATACATGGTCAGATAGAATAAGAGGGAATGGTTTTAAATTAAGATATTTAAATTAGATGTGAGGAAGAAATTCTTTACTCAGTGAATAATGGTAACTGGAATTATTTAGTCAGACAAAAGGTGAATGCCGTATTCCTGGAAGCTTTCAGTACCAGGTTGGATATCACCCTGAACAACCTGATTTGTTGCCAGAAAGGATGGAACTAAATGAATCTGTAAGGTCTCTTCCAATTTGAAACATTCTATGGTTCTATGAAGCCTAGTTCTGTGGACTAGATTCTAGACTTGCTTTTCACTAAATGGTGACAGCTCCTCTCCTGCATGAACCCTGCCTTTAGGCACTAAGACCTGAAATCTTGCTGGTGAAGATGAAGGCAAAAATACTGAGCACCTGTACCTTTCCTGCGGCCACTTTCACTGGATGAAATTAGTCTTCCTGTTCAGCACTGGGTCCACATTTTCATTGTGTACTCTTTCATTGCAAGTGCAGGGATAGAAGTTTTCATGTTGAGAATCAAAGGGAGCTTTGTGTCTCTTAGCAGTAATCCTACATACATGGGGAAAAGTTCTACAATCTGCCTTTGTAGCCTGTTCTCATTTACAAGTCCTTTTTTACAACTCCTATTTGATACTTAACCTCATATACTTAATCTATGTGCTCCAACTTTAGCCAAGCCAGTCTCCCTAGTCATCTTCATATTTTCCTCAGTACCATGGTTGCTACATTGACTGTACCATCCCCAGCTGGTTCTTCCTTCTTTGTAAGTACAGTAGAGCTTCTGCCATTTCCTGATTCATCCAGCCTCAGCAGCAAGCATGCAGGTTGTCTCAGAACTAACATTCTCATCCTCTCTTTTACTTGTGTTCCAGTGAGTTGCCTTTGCAGCAGATGTCAGGGTAGTTAATGTCTCCTGTAAAACAGGGAATAATTCAGACTTCCTTGAGTTTCTTAAAATTAAACTTTGTCCACTTCTTCATTTCATAGGGTAGTTGGTAACAAACTCTCACCTCAAAGCTAGGTTCCTTTTCTCTCTTGTCATTCTAGTGCTCATAGTCCCAGCCTATTTCTTATTCCGTGACTTAACCCAGAATTCTCGAGATACTTATTCACATGAAGAAGGACCTTCTGTCCTACCATTCCCTTCCTGAGAAGTTTGTATCCATCCCTTATACAGCTAGGGCCATACAATGTGTCAAACCACTGCATGGTTAGAACAATGATGTTATATAGTGGTTCTGTGTCATCGTGTAAAGGTCTTATGCAATCTGTTTATTTTACCTTTTTCTTTTTTTAATTCAAGAGATTTTGTGTTCAATCATAATAAGGTTTTGTGTTCTGAGCACACAGTTACAGCCAACACTGTGCAGATCTGTCTTCTGTCTTCTTTTCCACTAGCATATTCCAAAAACCCAGTGAAAAGAATACAGGTGGATGCTAAACTCTCTGATGAATACAGATGAACTAAACATTTCCAATATTTTTAAGGACACCACTGCAAATAGTTCTGTTGTCAGTGCAATATATTATGGAATTAATTCTAGTCATGCGCTGAAATTGTGATTACACTGGGAAGGCTCAAGGCTCTGAATTTTAAGAAGGTCCTTTACAGACTGGTGTCTTGGTTTAAGACAATTTAAGGGGCAGACACTCCAAAATTAATTCCTCCACTATAAGTTTTAACCACTTCCTTTGCATTCAACAAAGAGTGAATGTGAGCAGATATAAATGAAAAAAAACAAAACAAAACAAAACACAGTTTAGTAAAAATCAAAACAGCAACAGGCAAAAAAAACAGTGAGAATAACTAGTTACAAATTTGCTAAATCTCTCAGACCTCCAGAGAGCCTGTTAGACAAAGAGAAGAAGAATGGCAGAGAAACCCCTCGCCAAGATGGCACCCTGCACAGGGGACCTCATGGTCTGGGTGGCAAAGTGTCANTGGGGTTTCGTCCTCCCCTGGACCCTGGAATAAACCTTCCTCCTGGAATAACAAAAGGACTCCCTCTCATCCTTTGCCTCTCCCAGACGTGGACACTACCAGAAGGGCCCCGCAGCCCTGGCTGTATCTCCGGGACAGCTGTGTCCTGGGAACAGCCCACTCTTGGCGCTGGTACCTGCCTGCAGGAGCTAGCTGGGCGGGCCAGAGGGCCAGGTGGTGGACGCAGGTGGGCCGCGTCATCAGACGAGCCGTGTTCAGCTCAGCCTTCCTCTGCAGGAGCTAATGAAGCAGCTGTGGTGGCAGGAGGAGGGTGCTGGCACTGCCTGGGAGCTGCAGCCCTGCCAAGCCAGCCTCCCTGATCCCTTGGGCTGCGTGTGCAGGGTCAGTGCTGCCCCTCCTGCTGCCCTTGCCTCTGCTGGTCAGTGCTGCTGGCCTGAGTCGCTGCTCCAGTGAGGGAAGGACGAAAACATTCTCACTGGGCACCAAAGAATGGTGGCCTGTTTCCAACCGGCTCTGGCTCAGCTCTGTGGACTGGGACATTCGCTCTGAGCCACAGGTGGATTGTGGAATGCAGCGTCTTGGGCTTGCTGCTATTGCTACATGGAGATCTGCCTGAAGCAACCTCCTCAGGAGCCCCAAGAAACAAAAGAAGGCTTCTGCCTTGCACTGTGTCAGTTTTCCATGCAAGAATGAAAAGGCAAGAGCACTTCTATCTGAGTGCCTCCGACTTTAGAAAGTGACCCTGGGGCCAACCCACTCCACAACCCCATTTTTATCCATTGGTTCTTATGGATATAATTAACAATTTTTGGCAAATGGCATAGCACAGATAGATATAGATCTACAATAACATTTTGGGTTACCCATGACAATAGGTAAAAAAATAGAGAAAAATCATGTGCTTTATGGTCAAAGTTTGAATATGTACAGTTACCACAGGAAAGATGTTGATTATTCCTAAATGAACAGTGGTAGAGCATATTAATTATCTTGTCAGTTATTTCCTGAGCTTAGTTCTCTGTATGTCACAGGGAAACTCATTTCAAGTTCATCGGGATTGAGGTGATTATCTACACATCCATCAATCTAATTGCCAGGGAAGCAGCAAAGTTGTTTCCTTCTGAATTCAAAGGCAAATGTTCTAAACTCGTTGAAATAGGCAACCAGAAGTTGTTAACATGTCCCTCCTGATATTCAAGTACTTTTTAAAGAAATTGTAGCTCTGAAAGGATAGAGTTGTCCTAAAATGAAGCAGCTTTTAGGCAGGATTCTGGCAGGTTCTCCATGCAGAGCTTTGAATACCCTCCTAGAAAGTAATCTGCATATATTTGACAGGTGTTTCTAGATATGCAGGAGAACAGAAATAGCATACACCCACTTTTAGGATAGAAATATTTGAGAATTGCTTCATGTAAGAGCAATCCACCCTGTCTTTAATGAAGTAAATTATTTTTAAGGCAACACAATTGCTGTGAGAAGTGTAAACAATATTTACATTAGCTAATTTTTCCCTCCTCCTCAGTATGCTTATAAAAACATATGCCTTTTATTTTTTCTAAGAAAAAGACAGTGAGATGTCTTCTTTATCGTTTTTTACATCTCAGTTCTCTGAAAAGCAAACAAACTCCCACTTCTTACAAACCCAGCCTGAAAACTCTTTTTTGCTCAATTCAATCAACATCCCCATAGTGGTCTCATGCTACAGAAGGTGCCAGCTTGAAAGAAGTCAATGTCACTCTTTAATCAATTGCAAGGATCGCTGCTAAGTCACCTAAGACTTGATTAGCTTGTCCCTAAAATTACTTGAACTGAATATTCTGTTTTCACAATAGTGCTAGCTCTCACTGCCTCAAGGAGTGAGGGAGACTGGAGCAGAGACATCAAACTAATCTCTCTGATGTGTCATTGCACAGCGTATTGCCATTAGGACATCAAGCCAGCATGATTTATAAGAAATTTTAATTAATTTTCTGAGTCATTTCCTAAGGGCTTAATTCTGTAATCTTATTACCATGAGCCTAACATGCTATAGTAAGACTATGCTTTCTAATCGTTCTTTTGTTGTTAAATACAATCTCTGCTTTCATTAGGAAACTCTTGAAATAAAACAGGTTGCTCTTTTGCATGATAAAATTTGTCTGTGTTCATTAGAAATTAGTACTAGAAATTACGTAGTCGAGTATATTAGTTCTTAATACAGAATTCATCACCTACTCATCTTTATTCTTTTACTATGAAATCATGCTAGAAGTGATTGAGGTTCCTACTTGAAAGAAGTCACGTATCTAGAATTTTAGATATTAAATAATCTCAGCCCCATTATATTTTATATACACAGAACAAATCTTAATTCCATTTTATTTAGTGAAACCTGGATTTCTTTTTATCCATTATAAGCAAATAAACTGTGCTTATGAAGATATGTACAGATTATGAAGTACAGAATAGTGTGCTTTTACTGTTTGCTTTTTAGGCTCTGCTTTTAAAAAGGAAAACGGTCAGTAGGTTATTTGCTAAAAGCTAAATACCTTTGATTATTAGTATTTTTCCTGAGAATTTACACATGGTATTATATAGGTTAATGATTTGGTAGTTAAGTTATATTTATCCCACTGTTCATAAGCAGTTTTTAGCTGCTGTAAATTTGCATTATTCTGAAGGATCCTGATCTAATAGTATCATCAAAATTTTAAGTTACTAGGGTATTTTATGTGACATAAGTTTTAAGAAATCATTTTTAAATCCCAAATGTGTGATATCATTACTTTGATTTGACTTCGAATATTCTAATTATTCCCTTAATATAATTTGTTACTTAAAATATTAATACCCACATAATTTTCAAGTACAAGCATCATTTCTGTTATAGAAATGCATGAAATTTTGCATAGGGGAAATAAACACATTTTTAACACAGAAGACTGGGAGAACCGCGTCAAGGTTTGCAACACTTAGAAAGCAGGTAGATCTCTTACTCATGAAGGAATACAGAGGTGTTTGCCCTTATAAGAGTCCAGGGCAATAGAAGAGAAATATAAAATTTTTGTGTAATGATCAGTAACATTCCTATGCCCTCCAGAGTGCCCTAAAAATAAAGGATAACTACAGAGTGAAGAAATATGGTTTGTCTGCCCTACAAGCTTTACATCAGTTATGGGACAAGAAGAAATTCAGCTGTCATATATGTCTTTGAATCTTTCTGCCACAATTTTCCCAATATTATTCTGTTCCTACATGCAGGAAAACTAGTTGACCATAAACCAGAAATAATTCAAGACTGCAATATGTAAAATAAGTTGAGTTAGGACATCGAGTTTTAATGTGAAAGATTTTAATTATTTTTGGTTTTTGTTTTTTATTGACAATGTTATTACAATTAAAATTGGCTGTGATATTTTAAAGTGATTGATTCCCCCATTTGCAGAAGCCATACTTATAACTTCCTCCCCTTCATACGTGTTTAGATTATTCAAAATGTACAGACACAGGTGAAGTGTGAATATCAAAAGTGTATTAAGCATGCTATTCTAACGAGAGAGCACTTTGATAGTGTACAAATTGTTGCAAGGGTTCTAGCAGTGCAAGTTGAAGAAAATGTTTAAAAGAATTATTTAACTCATTATTATAAGGAAGGGAACACTTAATCTGTTTCTGTTCTCAAAAGATGAAAAGTACCGAAATGAACAGTAAAAAACATCTTTCATACTGTCACTTTGCATCAAAAGAAAATGGACATAATTATCTGAAAGAGGATTGCACAAAAACCTGTGTTGCTGTTTTGCATCAAGTGTAATGCTAGCAGTCACCAGTGCTACCTTCCTATTCTTTTGGAAGTCTGACACCGCCAGTAGTGAAACACAAAGAAATGAGCTCAATCCAGCTCAGGTGAAATCACTGTCTACCCTACACTTCTCAAAATAACAATATAAAAGTGAGAAATGAGAAAGGTCCAGAAGAGTTCTGAAAGAGTCTTTAAGTCCTAAAGGAAAGGACATTAAGGACAAGAGGTAAAAAATGACAATTAATATAGATGTTAATTAATGAGCAAAATTGCATTAAATTCCACACAAAAAGCAGCAATTAATTGTGTATTTGAAAGGGATGGTCTGGATGGATAGATACAGCTTACCAGGGGTGAGCAAAGGTATTAAACTCTTTCCTAAACTACTTCCTCAGCAGTCACACAACTGCAGTATTTTTTGCCTAGGCAGACTCCTTGAGACTTCCTCTCACATTTCTAATTCATAGTGTCCACACCACTTTTTTTTTTCCTGTGATTTGCATGTTTCCTGTGGATTAAATGGTGAAATGGCAAACAATAAAGCACAGGAGAATGATTAACAATGGCTTCACCATATTTAAAAGCAAATATTTTTTAAATAGATGTACAATTGCGAAGGGCTTAACAGCTAACATTTTGTATCTGACCCTACACCCCCTCAAATGACCTCTGAAAATCAGTTTTTATTTTGTTCTGTGGAGCTCTAAAGCACAGTACAGTGTCATGGGCTTTTCTGTGGAAATAAGTAATTGTACCTTGTTCGTTTTGTGGATTTGAACATGACATTAGAGATGAAAATCTCTGTGGAATTGAGTAGAGTCACACTGGTGCACAAGTGCTATGAACTGGAAATAAAAACGAGCTATATGTTGTGTTTTGCATAGTGATCTGACATTTGAGAGTTGATATTTCTCATTGAAATACCTTCAGAAAAGGAATTTCCTTAGTGGTATTCATTACCACAAGAGAGAGCAGAGCTGATCTGCAGGGCAGTGAAGTACAGTTAAAGAGAATTATAAACAAGTGGAAACAGGTCGGTTTTCTGGACTCCAGGGAAAGCACACTGCAAAAAGACCCTCTGAAAAAGGTGTGGAAATTATACTTTCTCCTTTGTAAAGGGGAATTTTTTTGGAGAAAAAGACAATTGTTGATTGTTTATTCTCTTGATTCATTGAAGTAAAAAAAAATTGATATTTGTTATTTTTCAAAAAACAAAACAAAACAAACAAAAAAACCCAAACCAAAACAAAATAAAACAAAACCTAAGAAAACCAAACAGCTGAGTACAGTAACTTCCTCCCTTCTGCAAGCTATTCTCGGGAAATGGCTGTCTGAGTTCAATTATGATTTCATATGACCAACCAGAGTTTACTTTATTAACTAGCAGTAACATTTCCCTTGCCTTCAATTAACAGTGGTTTACTTAATCTAATATTAGTTAAGACACGATATGATCAGAAAACATCATTGCCAGCCAAGTGTTCCTCAAACACAACTGATTTATCTCTTTGGCACCTTATTAAAATGCAAACTATATTGAAATTGATTTTCAGCACTTTCAGGCAGGAATGTTTGTAATAATGTTAATTTGCAAATTCCTCTTTTTTATATGTATTCTGTATGCTGTGGTTGCCATGTTCAGCCCAAGGCTGTTTGTATTGTGCAGACAGAAAATGAAGAGCGAACATTTATTTCTCATATCTTTGTGAGGAACCTGAGGCGCATGAAGATATTTGTGCTGTAACAGGCACAGTCAATCTCCTTCACTCCCTTTAGTCACTATATATCAGCAGCAAACTCCCAGCTAGTCTTGCTGCAGCAATTAACCTGCCAGGGCTTTCTGCTGTCAGACTCAGTAATAATAAACTACCTCCAGTGAGAGATAGAGCTATAGATTCTCACCCTGCAACTTCCACAGTGGGTGAATTATTCAGAATCAGCATGATTAAAGAGATGACATGGTATTAGTTAAAAACACATACTTTTTTTCTTCCTCACTGAGATTTAAACCTATTAAGGAATAACAGTGGAAGAAAAAGGGTTTTTACCATCAATCCATAGGTCTTGGAAAAGGGGTTTCTGGAAAGTTGTTTATAATGCCTATAATAAAGTTTAAGGACAAAAACGTAAATAACAAAAAGGATAGCCTAGTTAAATCATAAAGCATCTGTAAATCCAAGAAGCAAATAAATCAGAGTAAAGAAGCATTAGGGGCATAGAAAGAAAGATATTATTTGTGAAAAAAAATTGTAATGTAGAATATTTTATTTTATTTTATAGTAAAAGATGGCCTCACTATTCTTAATTTTTATTCAAGGTTATTATACAGAACCTTCTAAAAAGACATGTTGAGAGATATGAACGGTGTCCCTTATTTATAATTTTCCATTAAAAAAGAAAAAACGAGGGGGGGAAAGGGTAGCATTGTTATAAATACTGTAATATGTTAGCTACAACTCGATTGTTTACATTTCTTGGTGTCAGGGCAGCACTGTAATGTTATACATGCATTGCAATTGAGTTTACTAAAACAAAGTCAAGGAAAAATGAACTTATCTTACACACTTCTTATCCCATTAAAATTATAATTCATTTGCCAATCTCAGTTTACTCAGCCACCTGTTAACACATTCTTAACTAATGTGCCTAGTGATTCTCTGGAGAATAATCTCTCTGAAATGCAGGACTGGGCCTATGGGTTAAAAGTAGTGCTAAATCTAGTCAAATCCATATGCTGTAACTACTAGATCAATGTGAATTATATTATTTGTCACACTCATCTATATGCAATGGAACTAATCTGTTTATAGAGAAGAACAGATAAATATGAACCACTTTTTTTTTTTTTTCCAGACCTCCAATACAAGTAGGAATGAATTAAGCATGCATTTCCTACTAATCCATTTTTTCTAGACTTAGACAAAGTAAATGGTTAAAGAATGCAGGTGGGCAAACTGCATTCAGACAAAACTAATACCTACCCTACAGTATGCTGGTCAAAGATAATACAAGCTTATAAATCTCAGCAATGAATAAACATTTTTAAAATAAAATAAGCTTCTTGAAATT
>VXBI01007026.1:20805-71589 GCA_013397375.1 Toxostoma redivivum | reverse complement strand
TTCTTGAAATTGAGTGGAGTAGGAAGGGTTGATTTACTTCTCATCAGAATCGTTTAACTTTACATATAGAAACAAATTAATTGCCATTTTCCACAGAAAGGAAAATAAATTTCATAGTATAGGATTCTACTGTGCTGCTTGTACTAGCTGATGTTTCTAAAGTTCTCTCTTTGCATATGTGATCATTTATGAAACTTATCTAAATCAGCCTTCTAAAGTATAGAAGTCTACATAGAAAATTCAAATAAAGATATAAGTTGTATTTTGAGTCTTCAAATGGATGAAATAGACCATCATTAATTCCATATAACAACTTCAAATGCAAAATGTAGTTTTACCTACATATTCTAAATTTTCCATTGTGCTAAACATTTGGGAGAAATTAAAAAGGAGACCTCAAACTCTTAATTCCAAGGCACCTCATATTATTACTGAAAATACTCACAGGGATTTTTTTAGGAGCGATTTGGATTTCTCTGTTTCACTAGGCTCTGTTTAGCCTACACTGTAATTTTGAAGTGTTATATTTCACAGAGTTGAGGAACTACAAATATTGAGACTTCATGTGTAAAAGTGGATCAAAGACTTGCATGGATTCCTTTTCAGGAAACTGACCATCACCAAATTTTAGGAATTGAACACTAAAAGTCATACACCTGAAAAATGAAAACATTAAAATACTATTTGAAAAAAGACCACATTTTATTACCATGTTTTGCATGACCAGGTGATGATAATTATACTTATCTTTATTTTAGTGGATTTTCTTCTGAACTTTTTTCCTGTTAGTTGTGAGAAAAAAAAAGGGCAACAACTTTTTGATTTCTACATCTTAAATTCATATTAGGTGTCTAAAAAAATGACGAAGTCTCTAAATGTGCTGCTTTTGCCAATGCTTCCAGTGAAATTGCTTAACTTTGCTGAAAAGTGCGGTATGGCTGAAAGTAAAGCTATGTGTGTGTAAGTGCCAAGTAGAGAATGTAAGATATTATCATCACTACTCAGAATGCATATTGAGTAAGAACAAAAAGCCTTTTCTTTGGCTGATTGGTAATATGTTTGTCGTTTTTGAAGGATCTCTACAGACTTTACTGTGATAGTCTGTTTGAGTAAAGGTGAGAGAACACAACACTTTTTCCTTTCTGCATCTTTTGACCGTACTGATGTCCTTTAAAAATATCATCTGTCCACGTTTTCCTTCAAGAGTTTCTATTTTTTATAGTTTGGTCTGCAGAAAATCAAAACCAAAGTTAGTGCGGGGACTATAATTCTCAAACTTCTACTACTGTGTTCAAAGTGACAGCTATAATCTAGACCTGTTTTGTTCATGTAAGTATGACATAGGTTAATAGCATATTAAATTAAATGTTTATAAAAACGCTTAACATCCATAAGAAAAAGAACTTAATGCATACTTTCATGTCCATGGTTAAGCAAATTTCCCTTTGCTTATTCCCTAAACTTTGTCTATATTTGTTAGACAAAGACAGTAATTTTAAAGAGCATAATTTTACCTGCATAAAGCATGAGTTAACATGGAATGAGTTCTTTCTGGCTTGTCACAAACTGTTTCTTTCCAACTGCCTATAAAGGATGCTTAGGTAACTAGAATAGACAAAATATTTAGGTTTAGAAGGCAAAATCTTGTGTTACACAACATAAGAGTACATATTTTCTGAGTTTCAAGTTTATCCAGCTTGAGAAGGAGCCTGGCACAGGGGATCTCCTGAGGTCCTGCCCCATTGAATTGGTTTCTGTGATTTTAAGATGTTTGCTTCCAAGTAATTTTGATTATATTATCAGCCTTAACTGGGCTTACTGTTTTATAAGTCTATGATATGAATTACATAATAAAGTTAACTATTTATTGGTAACAAACGGGATCCTCTCATCCTTTTTGGATTTTTTCCACGTGTTTGATGAAACAGTTTTTGATCTTACATTCTTAATTATTAGGTTGTGTTCTCTTTCTCTTTCTCTCCACAAATTTAATGTTTTTTTTCTTTTTTGTCTTTTTCTATTTCAGAGATTTAGTCATGATCCAATAAAATAGTAGCTTGAGGGCAACAGTGCCATCCAAAGGGCAGTCAAATAAGCATTTAACACATAGTAAAAAAACCACAAATTTTTTAACTCATTTTAAAATTTAGTGTTCTTTGTTCAACAGTATGAAAAACACATATAGCTACAAAAATATGCTATTCTTCATTCCCACACACTTTAGAATCTTACCTCATAAACTAAGATAGATGTCCAAAATTTCATATTTCTCACAGAAGAAAAAGTAATCATGTAAGATACATGGCAAATATTATCATGTATGATGCAGAATTTTGTATTCCTATCCCATTAAAACTGAATGAAAAACGAATAAACAAAAAAAAAGCTGAACAAAAACCCTCAAACTTATCTTCTGACTCAGCCACAAAATTTCAGGTAGTTTAAAATTCTCAATGTGCCAGGTAGGCTGACAAACCCAGAGTTCTCACACTCTGGGAGAAATTGATTTTGACTTCCTGTGAAAAATTTGTTTTCTATAAAGGAGGTGTCAAAGTCTATCTGGAGCTATCTGGCTGGTGTTGTGTGACAGGTGAATGTTTCATTTCCTTCTGTGACACTGATTAGATTCTGAGATTTTTCATCTATCCAAGCTGCAAGTTGGATTGTTTTCTTCACAATTAATAAAATATTCAATTTAATTTTGGACCTACTAGTGTGTTTGCTTTGGAAATGCAGAACAGTGGTAGTCCTATGATATGTTTAAGCTCTTTCTGGAAAGCCTATCTCAAAATTAGAAGTCAAAATTGATGCTTGGTATTACTTTAATGAAAAGGGAGACAGCAATATGTCTTGAACTGAGGACTGTGGAAATAAAATGTACTGCTTTTCTGTAAACAAAGTATTGTATAGCCTCCTGACCACAGGAGAAATTACACGAATAGTTATGTCTTTTGGTTTTTTGAGGGAGGAAACATATTTTCTTTACTTCTAAGTGTCTCAAGGGTAAAGAGACAAAGGTTCTCTAATGCAATTAGTACTGCTATTATTTTAAAGAGTTTTTTAATTTTAGAGTTCTTAATTTTTTATTTTTACATATACTGCAAGCTTCTGATATCAGTTTAAAAAATGCTGTTCTCTTAACGTATTTATAATTTTCCATTATGTGTACTGTTTAGTGTTTGGGGTTTTTTTAAGTAGCTTTGAATTTATTTAGCATCTGCCATCCACGACTTTTGGGCTTATTATCATCAGGCTTCCTTCTATTCAATATTATCAACATCATCCCACTCATCACAATCTTGCCTGAATCAAAGGCAACTTGTTTCTTGTTGGTGGAAGCTTTGAATGAATAATTCATCTGGAAAAGCCTTCTATGTTGTACATTTCCAGAAGACAGAGCAATTCTCTTGTCAATCACAGTGACTCTGTCAGTACTAAGTTCCATACAGTATGTGCTCCAAATGTACGGGGGATGACAAGCAGCTGAGATTACCAACTGTGTTAGTCCTGGCCATCCTTTTAGCTTTTCTTTGACAGAACATTCAAATTCAAGTCTCACTCTAACACTGCATTGAGAAATCAGTGTCAAAATTTCCTCTCTGTTCTCACCAATACAGTTTGGTTGAAAGCCCTGACATATATTGCAACCAAACTGGTCACAAGCCACAGTTACTCATCTCCAGATAGCTACATTTCATTTTGGCTCCTGAGTTTTTTGTGCCTAGACAAGCTGGGTCTGGGCTCAGACTGGCTCAGTATGAAGGCAAAACTTAAAACGATAGTGTAGAAATCTTCGTGCATGAAGATGTCTACGCCTAAACATATCCCTACTGACACAGGTTGTACTCTAGCCTCTTGGAGGATGACTTGTCATTTCTCTGAAGATTAATCTTCAGAAGACAAGTTGTGACTAATTGATTGTAGTACAACCAGAAGCATAAAATAATAGGAAGAGAAGTTATACTGTAAGAATCTTTCACTCTGAAACAAACACAAACATTGAAAGAGATACAATGTTCCACTTCAAAGATGGAGGATATTAACATATTATTTAAGTCCAGAAGTAGGGATTTTGAAAGTACATGCTTTTTGTTTTAAAATCTTTTCACTTTCTTCTTAAACTGATCTTTGTCAAAATGACAGAGGTACAGCTAATATGCCAAAAATTTGAGTGACTGGCATTAACTAGGTATGACTCTGTTCCCATCCACTGGAAGAATTTGAGAGTAAGTCTCTATCTACACTAGAAAGTAACGCAGCATTAAAACAGCAGCTCTCTACAGCATGGATCTAACATTCAGACCATAAATGTTTTACAAGAAATTCCTGGGGTTGTTTAGGTACAGCTATGTCTAAATGGAGAGGGAGTCAGAATACCTGATCATAGTGGTTGTGCTACTGCTGAGTGGCTGATAAGCTATAGTCTTATCTTGTGAGATGAACAGTCAATGGCACTTGCACCATTTTTGACATGCTTCTGATTTGGCTTTGTAGAACATTAACACAGTTCATATAGTCCAAGGCTGAAAGAAAATCAGTGGAAGGATTAGGAGATCTATTTTAAAACCATGCTCATGTTCTGAATTAAAATGCTAATGTGCAGTACAAAGCTACTACTTTTGAGAATATGAGCTTAAAAGAATATGCAGGTGGAGAACAGATTTAACATCTCTAAAGATTCATGAGGATGAATAAACTGCCAGGCCTTTTATTTCTCCTATCATTTATGAATTTGCAAAATTCAATGAATAGATATGGAATTGTTGTTTACCTCTGTGCAAGACAATGCCATCCTTCAGGAAGAAATAAAGCCTCCAAACAAATAAATATATTAATCTGTACATATGTAATAACAGTGACCAATTCAATTTCTTAAAGACATGACATTTCTAGCATGTATTCTTAAGACTGGAATATCTTTTAGATAGACTGCTGTGATGAGCTGCAATACTTTCATTTAAAACACACTGTTGAGTATGAACATATTTAGTCTAATAACTTAAGCTGGTTTTCTGTTGTAACTCACTATCCTAAATGGTAGACTCCTTACCCCTGTAATGTCCCATGGTCTGACTCCTGTCCCGTCTGTCTGTGCTTAGCTGGCTGAGATCCAATTTCCTCCCCACCCCCTTTCCAGACCCTGGAAAAGACCAATGCCCTCTGCCCTCAGTGTCTTTCACTCCTGAAAGCACTCGAGAAATAAACCTCAGACACTTACTAGGAAAGAAGGAGCCTCTTTTGTTATATTTTACTCTGTCCATGCAGGAACAGAGGCTTCTTCCTAGGATCTGAACTAGTCTGGGTCTAGGGGGAAGTCTCTGAGATTCCTGCAGTTTTCCCTTTAGAACACGGATCAGAGACAGTTTATTGTAAGAAACTTTTCTGACAGGTGGTATGAATTTCTGTAGTTGGCCTGATTTGCAGGAAAGATGCCCTGGTACGTATTTTGTAAATAGAAAAAAAAAAAAGGATAGGTGAAATGGTGACTGGTGGCTTAGTCACAGTGACCATGAAGTAGTTCAGTTTCAACTTGTTAGCAGTGGGAGAAAAACTGTCAGCAAAATTCAGCCCTGTATATGGGGAGAGGTGAAGACATTAAGGTTCCATGGGAATCTGTTTTGAAGGTATTGGGGCCTATTAATGCTGGTCATTTTTTAAAACCTATCCCTTTAGAGCATAGAAGCAGAAAATCTGAAAGTGTTGGAAATCAAGCATGTGGGGCAGAAGGCTGCCTTAGCTGAGTGGAAATCTTTCGCTAGAACTCAGGCAGAAAAGGAAAGTATGGAGCAAGGACAAGTGACATGGGAAGGCTAAAGAGATGCTCTTTACTGGTGTAGGGAGAAAACTTGTGCAGCCAAAGCTCTGCTGTTTGAGCTAACCAGCACTGTGAAAAACAATGAAAAAGGCTGTTTGTTAAATATAAACAAATAAAGGAGGAACAGAGGTGACAGTGATTACTCGAGGAGGTTAATCACCTCACAAATGGGACATAGAAAAAGTTGAGTCACTTCATGTCTTCTTGACTGACTCTGTCTTCAACACCTTCAGTCTCTAGAGCCTATGTGTAGAAGAGTGATTGCAGACATAATGAAGTCCCAGCTGAGTCTGAACTTTCTGCTCCAGTTAGATGGACATTAATCTATGGGTCCTGATGGGATTAGTTTCAGTGTACTGGAAGACCTGGCAAATATCTTCACAGGATCTCAACATTTGTCAGTTGGTCTGAGGAGTATGGAGAGATTTGAGTGAACTGGAAGCTGGTAAATGTCTCAGTTTCCATGAAGAGAACAAAGGAAGACCCTGGGAATTACAGGCCCGTCAGTCTCACTTCAGTGCCTGGTAGAAATCCTGGTAAAGGTTTTTCTAGGGGTTACTGAGAAAACACTTGAGAAACAGTACTTTCCTTGGTCATAGCCATCAAGGGTTTACAAGGGGAAAGTCAAATAATTACAGAATCACAAAATAGGCAAGGTTGGAAGGGACCACAGGATCCCATCCAACATCCCTACTCAAGCACAGGGTCATCCTAGAGCATGTGGCCATGAATTGCATCTAGAAAGTTATTGAATATGCCCAGTGTGGAAAACTCCTCTCTGGAAAGTCAGTTTCAGTAGTCAGTCACCTGCACAGTAGAGAAGTTCTTCCTCATATTCAGATGGAACTTCCTGTGCATCTGCTGATTGTCTTTTGTCCTATTACTTGGCACCACTGAGAGGAGCCTGGATCCATCCTCAACACCCTCTCTTCAGACATTTGTATAAATTGATGAGGTTCACTTTCTGTCTTCTCTTCCCAAGACTGAAAAGGCCCAGCTCCTTTAGACAAGTGGCCTGACCGTGCTTCCATTTCATGTGCTTGCACTTGAGGAATGACAGCTCTCAATTCATCCACAGACATCTCTTGCCCCCTTGGTTCAACTTCTTTCTCATCAATCTGCACTGTTTTTGAGCCTGGAAGTGACCCTGAAATATCAGCCATTTTCCCTGCAGTGCCTGTCCCCAGGGGACTCTTTAAAATAAAATCCCTAAAGTTCTCTCTCGAAGTCCATGGTTACAATCTTAATTGCTGCATTGTTCACTCCTCACCCAGTCAGGAACATTACGGTCTCCTGATCACTACCCAGCCAAGGCTGTCCCCAAACTTCACATCTCCCACAGGACCTTCCCTGCTTGTTAGTATGAGGACAAGCAGCTACAACATTCCTTGTGGGATCCTCCGCGATCTGTGACAGGAAGCTGTGATCAGTGCTTTTCAGGAACCTGCTAGGTTGTTCATGTTTCACAGTGATGGCTCTGCAGCAGATGTCAGGGTAGTTAAAGTCCCCTACGAGAATCAGTGTCTGTGACTTTGAGGCTGCTTTAAGCTGCCTGTAGAAGACCTGATCCACAAATTTTATCCCAAACAGGAGAAAAGGTCTGTGGAAAAGGAAATTAAATATTTTGAAACCTAATCTTGAGAAATTGCTGGCTTAAGTAATGGTATATATCTTCTCATTTTCTGTTGCGGTTTTGTTGTTTTTACTATTTTCTCTATANTCCCTCCCTGAGTTACACTCCTTCCCCACGTTTGCTCCCTAAATAAACCCTTCCCTTGGAAGTCACCAAAGGTCTCTCCCAGCCCTTTATTCCTCATGGTCACGTCACCGGTCTCGAAGGCATCAGCCTTACCTGGACTTGGGGATCTTGGAGATCCCGAAGACAGGCCACTCCTGCCGCCTAGCCCACCGTGTGAGCTAGCTGGGTGGACAGTGAGTGTTGTGGACGACGGTGGGTAGCGACAATTTTCTAATTCTCCATGCCAGCTGATTCCCTCCAAAAGTATCTTGTTCCTTTATGACTCAAAAATGAATGGTATCTCGTTTGTTTGTTATTTTTCTCTCTTGATGGTACCCAAAAAACAAGCTGCTTGATGGTTATTCAAAAATTATGGTGTGGAAGTGGCTGAAAATTTTCTTAACTGATTTCCCTCCACACGAGTCTCTTTATCTATCAGGAAGAGAGAAGATGGCAGAACATTTCTCTCACTACAGCACTATATATCTGCCTTTTGGTATGTTCTCTGTGTATTTTTATAGGTGTTGTTTCATAGATAAAGTAAATTTGAAGACGCCCTTACTGTTACCATGGTTTTCCTTACTGGGGTTGTTTAGGTACAGCTATGTCTAAATGGAGAGGGAGTCAGAATACCTGATCATAGTGGTTGTACTACTGCTGAATTGCTACATAGCCTTGGGCCAGTCTTTAAACTTCCAGGAACATTAATTTTATTCTTATTTCCTAAGAAGAACCATAGAAAAGGTCTTTAAGATCAGATACTACAACGATTGATGGTAAAGAGAGAAGATAGATGTAGAACAATTATGTTTGAACTTCTAAGTGACAGTTAATTGATGTGTTATTATCCATCAAGATCTTATAATTATTTAAAGAACTGGTTATTCACTTTTGTCCCAAGTAGTCCACAACCCAGAAAGTAATAGAAAAATCAATGCTGTTTAGCTATAAATACAACAATCTATCAACAAATTAATCAAGTGTTAATTTGTAAGCCTTTCTCCTGATGTTCAAGGCTAGAGAGCGTTTTTGGAAAGTTTCTCTTCTTAACTGAGCTTACAAAATATGTAAGAAGAAAATTTGCCACAGGAAATATTTCTGTTCAAAAGCAAATCATTATGTTGGATTTTAAAAATATATACTTTAAATATTAAGAAACAAATTAGTTTTAAATTTTTTTCAAAATCTACTTCCCTTTTTATGGAGATTCGACTTGCAATTTTTATACATGATCGTGTAATTCTGCTATTAAAGATTTGTTAAAATCATGCAGAATGATGAATTACTATTCTATTTCTTCTAGAGTTTGACAAAACATCAAAAACCTCATGCCTTTAATTTTGTATGCAGTGCTTTTATTTCTAGTACATTTGTATGGAGAAGCTCATAATTTTGGAATTATGATTTGTTCCTAGCAAATATTGATGCCAAGTCATTGCCTTTTTATAGTTACCCCCAAATCATTAGAAAATGGTGTTCTAAGGGGGAGAGGGGCTGGGACACAATATTTTAGATTTATTGAGGGTTCGTGATGACGAAGAAGTTAGTAAGCGATTTTAACCATGCATTGTTCTATGTCTTTTTCATATATATTTTATAATTAATGACTTTTAAAATGCCTTTGTGCCATAAAGTGGCTTCAAAAAGATGCTTACATTCAGATGAATGATCCTTCAAGTTACTGGTGCATGGGTAGCTTTATCCACATTGTGGCTGTAGCATTCATTAAGACAGGTGATATTAAGAGACTAGAGAAAGAATCTTTCTAGTTATCTGTAGTATGTCAGTATTGTAAATTTATAATTTGTTGCACAGTTTTTTTCTACTGTTCATCTTGTCTGAGACCAAATGTCAATAAATTAATGTCTTTAATATGTACAGTTATTAAAGTTCACTGAGTGACATATCTGAAAGGACCATTTAGATGCTAGTGGACATACAGCTCAACTGTTTCAAACTCTGCTTAATATCAGAGCCTCTTTACACAGCCAACACTAAGCTACTGCAAATAAGGATTTTTTCATTATCCCCCAAATTATAAAACACAGTTTCTATGCAAAATAAGTGATACCCTGAATAAAAGGAGCTGCTGAAAGTATGCCCTGCTGAAACCATAGTATGTGCACCAGAAAAAAGACACTTTCCCAACAGTACAAAAATATTGTACCTTCCTCCTCTGATAACACCTATCTCTCCAAGCAAGCTTTCAATTTTTTTTGAGAGCTTCCCCAGGATAAGAAGTTTCACGCATGTCCTTGCAGTTAGTAGAGGATTAGCAAAACATGGGCTTACACTGTTCTCTTCTGACTTGTGTTCAGTGGCTAAGGTCATGTTCTCTCTGAAAGCAGTATACTGTAAATTTGTTGCATCTATTTCTGTCTGCAATTCACATTTATCTGCTGCAATAGTAACAAGTCGAACCACAACCACCACACTGTTTATTTAATTTAGAATAATTGAATTACAATGGGTTTTTTTCTCACATACCAGAACAGAATCGTTTTCCTGCATGTTCTGAGACACCACAGACCTCTAGCAGAAGAACTAAAGATGGTCTGAAGAGACACCAATACCTCAGATTATTCAATTTAGGAAGAACTGAGCCAAAAGCCAGTGATATCACCAGTCTCAGAACAGTGAATGAACTTTACTAAAGGTGAGAAGCTGGAATTCGGAGCTTGCTGGAACTGCTGGAAAAAATATTTTCATGTAGGACATGTTTATTCTGCTGAAACCAGAATATGCTCAGATCTCAGTATGGAATTCAAGTCTTCCTTTTCCCTAATATATTCTGTTCAGAAGAGAAGAAATGAACTCTGCATTATTTCACTTTCCCAAATATCTAAGAAAAAACTGAAAACCTGTTTTAATATACAATTTTCTAACATAATTCTTAAAAAATATCTTTCTGTCATGGATCTATGTGCATTTTTGCCACTTTTACAAAAGTTTAACAATAATTAACTGGGTTTTTGTTGTCTTCTAGAAGAAAAATAAGTTTCATTAAATTGGAGATTGTTAGTAATGTTGCCAAAGGCCCTTAGACTCTTTAAGACAAAATACTTATGCCATTGTAGTCTTTCAAGAGTTATAGGGCACAATTGAGAAGTAACACCTCCAAATCCAAGCTCTATCTAGACATCAGTGTGGGATGATCTTTTGTTTGCGTCCTTGCCAATGGACTTTACAGTTCTTTCCCTGGCTTCACTTCTGCTATTTTCTTCATCTCACTTCTTCTGCATTTTCCTAGTGCCACTGTCTTCATACTAAAACTATTTGAATGTTTATCACCCACATCAGAAGTATGTACCACCAAGCAATTGTGAACACAGAAAAAGCTCAATACTGAAGGAAACACAATAAAGTCTTCTAAAAAACAAGTAAGGTCATATGGAAATGTGGCTCTAAATCAAATTATCTGCTTTATTACCACAAGTAACTGATACAATTAGAGAAAATAAATTTAAGAGCCACACTTGCTGTTACAACTTTGTTGGTAAATTTTTACTTTAAAAAAAGAAATTCATTGATTGTAGAGAAAGCTCAACATAACAAGACATCAGGTCATGTACCACAGTGACAAGCAATAAAAAAGTCTGTAAATAAACTGGAAAAAAGTATAACATTAAACACAGTAAACATTGCAAACTCTGCAACCACAGCATTCCTCAGCATGTCATACCTTTCCTGAGAATTACATTACCTTAATTAAAATATGCTTTTGCAATTTCTCTAGATACCCTAAAACAGTTTCTAAAGAACATACACTACAATTCATGCTAAGCTAACTGGTTTGTAATTTCCTCTTATAGCTCAAGGTTCTTTCCTCAGTAATTGGATTATGCTGGCCACTCTTCAGCCTTCTGGGATTTCTCCTGAACTAAGTGAATTGGAACAACATATGATAAAGCTTTTCCAATTCCTTTCCTCATTTCTTTTAGCACTTTTTGAAGACTATATGGCCTATATGAATTTACAGTATTAACTTTATCAAATTCTTTACAGGAATCATGATCTTTGTTATCTATATAAGTAATCTGAATTATGATGAATATTACCACACCAAAATATAATGCAAAACATGTCTTGTTTTCTTTTTGTACATCTATGAAGGACTGAAAAAAAAGTCTATGAAATAAACACCTGAATACAAAATTGTCTGGAGATTTTCTACTATTGTAGAAGTTTCAGCTGGTGTGTCTGCACCATCTGCCACAGGGGTGGCGGAAAAATGCACCCAGATGGAGCTGCTAAAGAGGCTGCAGTGCAGACTTCAGACTGATGTAAGTGCATAGACCTTTTTCCTGGGTCAGGAACAGGAAGCAGAGCTGCCTAGGGAAGATGTGCTCAGATGGAGAACCTCCTATAGAAAGTGGCTGAACTGCAGGACGCAGTGAGAAGGTGCCTAGCATCAGAAAGACTGAAGGGACTGAGACATCTTGTTCCAAACAAAACCTACGGGAAATCCACAGCACAGAGCCAAATAAAAACTCCTCTAACAGCAAATCAAAAGGGAGAGGGAGAAATCATGCAGAAGAATGTAACCTTGCCATGACAAGGACCTGAAGGAGAAAGACAGTTCCCCCAAAACCTGACATGCCCTTGAAGAACCACTTTGTTGCTGTGCAGACTGAAGAGGGTCTGGATGTTGACTGGATCCAGACTGCAGTAAAGCATATGACACAATCTCCTACAGCATTCTCCTGGCTGCTTATGGCTTGGACAAGGGTATTGCTTTCAGATGAAAAACTGGTTGGATGGCTGGACTCAGGGAGTGGTGATGGAAGGATTTATATCCATCTGGCAGCTGGTCCCTAGAGGTGTTTCCCAGAGGTCAGTGTTAGGGCTAGTGCTGTTTAACATCTTTATTGATAATCTGGAGTGGGGATTGAGTCTATCTTCAGTAAATTCACAGACAACACCAAGTTAGGTGGAACTGTTGATCTGCTCAAGGGTTGGAAGAGAGATCTCTTCAGATCAGAGAGATCTTGACAGATTGGCATAATGGGCTATGGACAACCACATGGGATTCAACAAGGTAAAGTGCCAGGTCCTCTCTTTGGGTCACGACAACCCCATGCAGCACTACAGATTTGGGGAAGAGTTCTATTCATCAGAAAAATGCTTGGGCGTGCTGGTCAAAAGCCAGCAGTGTGTCTGGGTTGCCAAGAAAGCCAATGGCATCTTGGCCTTTATCAAGAATAGTGTGGCCAGCAGGACCAGGGAAATGATGGTCTTCTTGTGCTCGTCACTGGTGAGCCACACCTCAAATCCTGTGCTCAGTTTTGGGGCCCTTATCTCCAAAAGGACATTGAGATGCTGGAGTGCTTCCAGAAAGGGCAAAGAGCTGGTAAAGGGTCTAGAAAACATGAGAAATAGCTGAAGGAACTGGGGTTGTTTAACATGGAGGGAACTCAGTGAGGACATAATTCTGTTGAGTCTCAATTGAAAGGATAAGAGGAAATTACTTCAAGCTGTGTCAGCAGAGGTACAATTAGATATCAGAAAAAAATGTTGTCTGAGTAGTTAGGCATTGGAATAAAGTTGCCCAGGAAGGCTGTGGAGTCACTATCTCTGGAAGTGTTAAAGAAGCATCTAGATGTGGCACTTGACGATATGGTTTAGGAGTGGTTACGGTGCTGCTGGGTTGATGGTTTGACTTGATGGTCTTGATGATTCTCAATGATTCTGTGATTCTGTATTATCTCTTGGAGGTATAATACAGGAGTACACAGGCAATCCAGAAGGTTCCTGGATAACATTGATGATAACTTCCTTCTTCAAGTAACAGAGAACTCAATGAGAAGAGGTGGTATGCTGCACCTCATTTTCATCAAAAAAGAAGGCCTGATGAGGAATGAGAAATTCAAGGGCAGTCATGTCTGCAGTGGTCATTAAATGGTGATTTTAGGGCAACAAGGAGAGCACACAGCAAGGTAACCACCCTGGAATTCAGGATAGTGGATTTTGGTCTCTTCAGGATTCTGCTTTGGACAGAAGAAGGATCCAAGAGAGCTTGTTAATATTAAAGAAATTTCAGGAGGGACGAACTAGAGACGAAGTTGGGCAAAGGCAAAAAGAATATCTTGTACAGTAATGTGGTAGATTGAATACTAGGGGGAAAGTGGGCCCTCTCTAGTAGGAAATGGAAGACCTGTTTTTCCAGGACATGGAAAAGGTATCCTTTAGGGAGTACTCAACAGTTTTTTGAATCAGTTTTTACCACCAAGATTTTCAGCCACACCACCCAAGTTGCTAGAGGTAAAGGCAGGGACTGGCAGAATGAACAACCACCCTCTGTGGTAGAAGATCAGCTAAGCAACCTGAAGGAGTACAAGTCCATGACATCTGAAGAGATTCATTTCATGTCCCAGAGGAACCTGCAGATGAAATGGTTAAGCCACCATCCATCATATTTGAGAAATTGTGGAAGTCTGGTAAAATTCCTCCTTGACTGGAAAAGGGGAAACATAACTTCCACTATTAAAAAGGGAGATAAAAAGGAAAAACTGTGTCCTATTTTTGTGTCCAGCAAGATCATAGCATTGATCTTTCTGAAAACTTTACTAAGGCTCTTGTAAAATAAAGAGGTGATTGGTGACAGTCAACACAGCTTCACCAACGATTTTGTTCTTGCAAAATCTGGTGGCCTCTTAGCTACAGCTTTGGTGGATAAAAGAAGAGGAACTGACATCATCTACCTAGATTTGTGTAAAGCCTTTAACATTGCCCCATGTGACATTTTTCTCTCTAAATTGAAGAGGCATGGCTTTGATGGATGGGCCCCTCAGTGGCTACGGAACAGGCTGGATAGTCATACTCAAAGTATTGCTTTCAATGGCTCAGTATTAAAGTGGATAAGGCGACTCAGAGATCAGTATTGGGACTGATGCTGTAGGTGATGTGTACAGTGGGATTGAGTGTTTCCTCAGCAGGCTTGCTGGTGACACGAAGCTCTGTGTTGGGGTCAACACACTGGAGGGATGAAACACCATCCAGGGTGACCTTGACAAACTTGAGAGGTGGGACCATGTGAGCTTCATCAAGACTGAGAAGGTCAAACACAATGTCTTAGATCTGATACAAGGCATCCCAAGCATAAACATAGCTCGGATGAACATTGAGTAGAGTCCTGGGGTTGTCATCTCATGAGAAACTATTGTGGATGACTGACAATAGGTGCTTGCAGCCTAGAAAGTCAAATGCATCCTGGGAAGCTTTAGAAGAAGTGTGGCATCAGGTAGAGGGAAGTGCCCCCCTAACCTCATGCAACCTACTCTCATGCAGCTCCACCTGAAATCCCCTCTAGAGCCTTCAACAGAGGTAATGTTGAAGTGAGTCCAGAGGAGGGCCACCAAGATGATTAGAGGAACTGAAGCAGCTGAGACAGGCTCATATGGAGCTGTTCAGCCTGAAGAAGAGAAGGCTCTGGGGAGACCTTATAGAAACCTTCTAGTACCTAAAGGGGGCTACAAGAAAGTTGGAGAGGGACTATTTACAAGGACATGTACTGACTCGACAAGCAGTTATGACTTTAAATGGAAATAGCATAGGTTTAGGTTAGATATTAGGAAAAACTTATTTACTGTGAAGGTGGTGAGGCACTGGAGCAGGCAACCCAGAGCAGCTGTGGGTGCTCCATCTCTGGAGTGTTAAAGGTCAGGTTAGATGGGGCTTTGCGCAATTTGGTCCTCCAGTGGATGGCCTCCCTGCCCATTGCAGGAATGGAAAATGGAAATGGAGGATCTTTGTCCTTTGCCATCATTCTATGGTTCTGTGATATCATTTGCAGAATTTTCTATTTGAAATATCTTGGGGTGCCTGCCGGGCAGCAGTCTTCAAGACTGAGATTGGAGAAGATACTAGCCTGGCATCTTGGCATAAGACACCCGTGGAGGCCAAAAGCCTAAACAGTAAAACAGTCTGCTCATCTTCCCTGGAAGGAATGCCCTTAGGCACTCCCTCTCAGAATGGCTACAATAAAGTTACTCCCGGCATGCCTCCCTCTTTCATGTAAATTGCCTATACCCCATTGGCCCTTCCCCCATTGTACTGCCCCTGAGCCCTCAGATGATTCATTTGCTGCTCTACCCTGCCTCCTGGCTCTCCTGTATCAACCCTGCTCCCTCAGTCCCCTACAGCCAGTTCGTCCCTGGACCCCTTCGAGGAAAGAAGAATAAAATCTTTGCCTTGGATCACCACACGCGGCTCCCGTCTCTTCCTCCTGCACAGGCCAAAGCGGAGAGCTCCTGGAGGAGCTGAAATCACTCTCCGCCCTGGAGCGAGCAAAGAGAACATGCCTGTGCCTTGAGGACGTCCTCCCCAGCACACTTCTTCGGAAGCTCACGGCACTCCACCACCGCCCCAGGGCCTGCTGCGACAGACAGCCATGTATGTCTTGTGGCTGAGACCAGTAACAAGTAGTTCTAAAACCTCCAATCCTCTCTAACATGTAAGAAAAATTTTCTTGACTTTTTTGAAGGTCTGGCTCTGGATACAGCCATCACAGCCATCACCAAAGGTTTTTCCTGAGGAAAAGGAAATTTAAAATTAAATTATGTTTATTATGTTTCTTTTCTAGACCTAGNAAGGTCAGGTTAGATGGGGCTTTGCGCAATTTGGTCCTCCAGTGGATGGCCTCCCTGCCCATTGCAGGAATGGAAAATGGAAATGGAGGATCTTTGTCCTTTGCCATCATTCTATGGTTCTGTGATATCATTTGCAGAATTTTCTATTTGAAATATCTTGGGGTGCCTGCCGGGCAGCAGTCTTCAAGACTGAGATTGGAGAAGATACTAGCCTGGCATCTTGGCATAAGACACCCGTGGAGGCCAAAAGCCTAAACAGTAAAACAGTCTGCTCATCTTCCCTGGAAGGAATGCCCTTAGGCACTCCCTCTCAGAATGGCTACAATAAAGTTACTCCCGGCATGCCTCCCTCTTTCATGTAAATTGCCTATACCCCATTGGCCCTTCCCCCATTGTACTGCCCCTGAGCCCTCAGATGATTCATTTGCTGCTCTACCCTGCCTCCTGGCTCTCCTGTATCAACCCTGCTCCCTCAGTCCCCTACAGCCAGTTCGTCCCTGGACCCCTTCGAGGAAAGAAGAATAAAATCTTTGCCTTGGATCACCACACGCGGCTCCCGTCTCTTCCTCCTGCACAGGCCAAAGCGGAGAGCTCCTGGAGGAGCTGAAATCACTCTCCGCCCTGGAGCGAGCAAAGAGAACATGCCTGTGCCTTGAGGACGTCCTCCCCAGCACACTTCTTCGGAAGCTCACGGCACTCCACCACCGCCCCAGGGCCTGCTGCGACAGACAGCCATGTATGTCTTGTGGCTGAGACCAGTAACAAGTAGTTCTAAAACCTCCAATCCTCTCTAACATGTAAGAAAAATTTTCTTGACTTTTTTGAAGGTCTGGCTCTGGATACAGCCATCACAGCCATCACCAAAGGTTTTTCCTGAGGAAAAGGAAATTTAAAATTAAATTATGTTTATTATGTTTCTTTTCTAGACCTAGAATTTTAAAAAATTAATCTGAACAAAGCACAAAATGTTTAGGTCATAAATATCTCTTAATTATTTCATTAAATAAGATTTAGAATCTTCTTATTGGGAACAGTGGTAGTTAGATCCTCAACACTTTTGGAAGATTTTAGTTTGTGCTTTGTAACCAATTTGAGTAATACCAAAGGAACCTGAATATTTCTACGGATTTTATCTTTCACAGACTTATGGATATTAACTGTAGTTAATGATTTCACTCTAATGATGTTATTTATTCCCTGGAGATTAATTTATAACCATGTACTCTGATTTCACTGATTTCTATTGAATTCCTTTGTAGCAGTGCAAGCAGAGCCAAAGCTAGATATTGTCATATGTATTGAGCATATTTAACAAATTATTATTTATTGTAGCTTGAATATTCAGAATATTGGACTCAGAATACTAAAATTGAATGTCTATTCCATTCTTATGGAGCTTTAAAGAAAATTATGGCTATTAAAACAATGCCTGTTCTGTTTTTAGCAACGTAATTTTATGCTACTGAATTTTCTAGGTGATTAGATTTTCATTTGATGTTGAAAGTACAATGCAAGGGTATTTGTGTCTCTAGACTTTTAGTAGAATTCCATGGCATGTTTATTTAGAAGGCTTCTGGTAGGTCCTGCGATACCAAGTACATTATGTTGTTTTTCACCCACAGACCTCTTTCACCTTTCCCTTTTCCCTTGGATTATGAATTAATAATCCATGCATTCATATTTTCCACTTGTCAAGCTCAGGCAACAGTGAAAATAAGCATCACAAATTGGGAGATAATGCACTTTATTTCCATGTAGAAGCAGTGCGTTTTCTTCAGCATAAGTGCCAAGATGACGCTTATCCACTTTGACAGGCAGGAAGATCTAAAATTACTCAGCACACTATGCCACTGGTTCAGGAAAAGTCTCCCATGAGCTTGTTCTGCAATTCTTCAGTTCCCAAGAGTATTAATTAAAATTTACTGGATAATATTTGCAAGGCTCAATAGTTACAGCAATTATCAGTTACTAAATGTTAGTGGCAGAGATGACACCTGATGATTGGACGCTTTATTCAAGATATTCAAGAGGGTTTCTCCTTGCCTTCTTTTTTTTTTATATCTTCCCTTTAGTTCTTGAAATAGCTGGATCAGCTAAGTGTCTCAGTCAGCCTTTAGACTAAAAATTACTCAGATAGGAGTTTAATTATCTATTTATCCTTGAGTTTCTTTTCAGATGCAGTAAGATTTTTGCAAGAGGAACAGAGTTGTTACAAAGCCTTTAGAAATGCAGGAGTCAGCTCAGGACAGTGAAAGGAAGAGAGTACCTGCTAATCATACATGCAATAAACCACAGCCTCCTTCAAATTACTGAGGTCCAACTATTAATAAAATGTATTGTCCAGATGTCTACCAGTGACTTCTTTCTCACTCCCCTTAAAGTTTTATCAACATATTGAAACACAATCATCTAAAATATTTTTTTTACCTTTTTTGTTACTAACAGGAGAAAGTTTCCTTATAGTTTGATTCATTTTTATTTAGATAATACTTCAGCTATATTTCCTCCAAATCCTTTGACATTTCTGGTCAGTTTCTTACAATTGTGCAGCACTCCTGCTCACTAATGACTTGCTCTTCTCGGTTGCTCTAAGGGATTGAGATCACGTCCTTTTTTATTTCCAAGACTGGCCAATTCCATGAATGAGGTACAGTGGACTGGCTAAGTATTTGCAAGCTCTGAAGACAGTTTTCAACTACAGGTCATATTGCCTGTGCCACTCATGACTCTGCAATAATCACAGAAGAGGCACAAAGTTGGTAGGCTTTGACTAGGCACTGCCATAAGCCACCCGAAGGCCAGAAAATTCCCTGCAATATGTGTCAGAGATAGGGAACACAAAAAAAGTCAGCATATGAAAGACAGTGGAAAAAGCACAACAAAAACTACAAACTTATGAACCCTTGCCAGTTGTTACATCCCGGGATATAGTTTTCTTCATTTAACTGAAACTGTTTCTTCTGGGCAAGAAAAAAGGAAAAAGAAAAGTAGAGAAAATGCCAGGGAGGACAGGGCTGTAGGACTTAACACATCAAGACTATTTTAAGTTCAACTTGGAAGTCATATCCCATAAAAAAGTATGGCTTAATGTTGTGAAAGGCAATGGATTAGCTCTAGGTTCATTAGGTAATTTCAATTGACTGAACCAATACCTGTGTGTCCCTAGACTTTCCAGATGGCTAAAGAATAACATTTCAGGTGATTCTATGGGAAGACCTCTATTCTATGTAGCAGAACAATCTGACAGCAGTAGTCAGAAGACAAGACAAAAGGCAAAAAGAGAGCTGAAAAAGAAAATTAAAATCATGAAAGAGAACCAAATAAAAAGAAAAAATCAAAGTGTGGAAAGAAAGGGGTAAAGAGAGCAAAGTTTGACATCATGGGGTAAAACATGTTCACAGAAAAAAGAAAAAGGGGGAAAACAGATAATAGGCATAAATACCTTACCTAATTTCAAATCTTAAAAACAACAAAATTAATTCCTAATGTTCTATTGTATTCCATGATGAACATGCTTTGTATCTAAATGCATTATGTAAACCACTTAATATTGTATTTGATAAATACTCTAGGTGCACAGATGGTTTTTCAAAGCTTCTTCAGACCAGGAAAATAACACGCAATTCTCATAACACAGGTCAGTGCCTATCTCTGAGAGCATTGGAATAAACATCAACATCAGAGTCTCACTAAACATAAGAGGAAATGCAGCTACTCAGGATTATTCCAACCAACTGATCTTCTGAAACATGAGCAGAGACCCACGGAGATCTGCATTTATTCTTGGGAGCATATTGGTGTCTGTAGTGCCTTGGTTCAGAAAGGTTTCTTTGATGCTAGAATTTGGATCAAGAAGAGATACCAAATGCAGGTTTCAAATTAAACAGCAAATGTAAATTCTTTACATTTTACTTGCCTTAATTCTAAATAAGTGGTAAGATGTCTTAGTATTAGAGAAATTATGCTAAGTAGAGACTAGGAGAAACAAGCTCAGAGAAAGAAAGGGCAGTAAGTTTAGGTGTGGGTGACTGAGGACCAAGGGGTTTACCACCATCAGACTCAGCAGGACAGAGTTTCAAGGTCACTCTCTCTTACACCTCTTCAAGTCTATAGAGAGGATTTCAACCTAGGGGAAAAAATCACTTATCTATATTCTTAAATCAAGAAGCCAAACATTCTTTTGTCACTCTGTTTTCCATTAAAAGAAATCAACAACAAAAAACTAAGGGATCACAAGAGGTTGAAGCAATGGGAAAACAGGAACCAGTTGAAATTCAGCAAAGGGAAATGCACAGTTCTGCACTTGGGAAGGCACAGCACCCTGCAACAGTACATAACAAAAATGAACAGATAGGAAGAAGCCTTGCAAGAAAAGGTCCAGGAGATCTGGAGATGAAAAACCAACACTAATCTCTTGTAGTAAAGACAGCCAGCAGTGTGCTGGACTGCACAGGACAAGTGTTATCTGCAGGTTGAGGCATGTGATCCTTCACTGCTCCTCAGCATTGGTGAGGCCACCACTGCTGTACTGGACCACTTCTGGACTCTCCAGTGCAAGAGACTGGTGAATATTCTTGGAGAGCATCTAGACAGGAACTAAGATGATGAAGAATCTAGAGCAACAAAAGTAGGACCAACTTCAAAGAGAGCTCAGGTTGCTGAGCCTGGAAGAGACTCAGGGGAAAACTCATCAAGGTTCATGGATACCTGAGGGGAGAATGTAAAGATGAGAGACACAATATCTGGTAAGTGGTGCCCAGTGACAGAGTGAAAACAATAGGCACAAGCTAAATCATGGCAGGTTCCTCCTCAACACAAGGAGATATCCTTTTAATTGGAAGGTGACTAAGCCAGTCACCTGCAAGAGGTTGCCCCCAAAGAACTTCAAAGCCATTTGTACAAGGTATTGGACAACCTGGTCTGTCCCTACTTGAGCAGGGACACGGTTACATCTGGATGTCCCTTCAAGCTGCAACAACCTTTTTATCATCTCCAGTGGTGAGGGGAAGGAGGTCCTTCTTCCCTGAGAAATGCCTTTGGAGAAGCTGAGCCATTGTACTCCCTCCATTGGCTCATAGAAGCTCACCAGGAGCTCTCCTACCACACTGCTGGGCTGCCTGTTTCTGAGAATTTGTGTTTGAGGCACCAAGCCCTCAAACCCACTCACAAGGCTACGTGAAGGCAGCACCTGCACCCAATGCAGGGAGTGCTTTCCAATGCTGTGAGGCAGTGAGCTGCCCAAGACTGAACTGCATACATTGCAAGTGGAGAACAGCCATTAGGAATATAGAGGTTGCTCTTCTGCCTGCCTGCCAGCAATGTATACGTGTATATATATGAACATTAGTGTGAGAGCACAGTGCCCAACTTGTCCTTGGTGACTCTCAAATGCTGTCTGGACATGGTTCTGGGCAACCTTCTCTATAGTGTTGGAACCTCATAATCTTCAGATGTCCCTTCTAACCTGTGATTCTGTGGTCTGAAACTCAGGGAGTGGAATCACAGTTTTTGTTCCTTGCCTAGAATGTCAACCAATATAAGCTCATGTAAAGAGATTTCATTACAGATGCTTCCCCTTTATATTTTCCTCTTATATCACAGATACTCAATTGACTAATATTTGCCACAAACCTTTTAACTTCATCGTATCCTGAATACTAGAGATTTCTAAAATTTATAGTGAGTTAGTATAGAACAATGAGATATAATTCTGAAAAAAGATGCCATCACTACCTAGTTGTGCTGTTGAGTTCTGATTTTTTGTTAGGTATATCTTGTTGCTTTTTAAAACATGGCTAGAAATAGTCATAGGAATTCTGGAGAATTTGTCAGGAAACATTAGTCCTGTTTTTGACACTGATGGTACTTGGCAGTGCTGTAACTAACTTCCAAAAACATTGACAAGATGGTTGAACTGGTGTCTGGATAGCTCTTCAAACTGAATTTGGGCCATTCTGCAAAGTGTGTTGAGTGGGCTTTTTACCTAAAAGCATATTTCTTTCTTGCAGTGTGAATAGTTTCTGACTATGTATGTAGTTGCCAAAATAAATTCCTCTGGAAAGAGGAAGATCATCCTTCCTATGCAGAAGAACAGTTAACATTTGGTTGGCAATGTGAAGGGCTTGCTAATGCCAGGAAAGAGTGTTGAGTGAAATACAGGAAATTTTACTGTATATCCACTTCTTTGGCAACACAAAGATCTTGTCTAGCTTAGGAGTTTTTAGGTGTGTTTCCTTGTTTGCTGAATTACTTAGGAAGGGCTTCTCTTAGAGATTTTTTAATTTGTTGGGCCTTGATCTGTGGAACTTCCTTGCCTTCCAAGGAAGCATTTCATTCATCTTTCATTGATCTTCACAATCTTAAATCAGGCTCAATATCAAACACTTTTTGAAAGGAACAAGTTTGTGGATAATCAGCTCTATGACTACAACACAGAGGGTTTATGCCCACACTACTTTATTTTCTCTTTTTTTTATGTCTGCTTTTGCCAATACATTATTAGCATTTGAAAGCCCTCTATTCTTAATCTTTTCCATAATAAATTTGGGCCTTGACATTGGTTAAAGATTAGTTCATATATTTCATATGTTTTAAAATAGCAACAACACAATACTCATTTCTGAAAATTTGAAGGAAAAAATCGGTGCATAGAAGCCCTGTTAATATGGAAAATATCATTTTTTTCATCAACCTATATATGCTATGAACCGAGTATACCTTACTTGTCAAATGGCTTCTGAACTTATGTAACTCAAGCCACCACATGTTTTATGCTACCACCCAGGTGAGATTAAGGTCATCATTTACCATTTAGGAAGTTTGGTTTTAGAGCAATCAAATGAACTGAAATGTATCACAGATTTAGAGGTTTGGGGTGCAGCTAGTCCAAGGAACAAGAAAAAGATTTCCACACATCTTTTCCTCACTGTTCTTCTGGAATGTTGATAGTAGTGTCAATCCTTGGTAATGCCTGCTTTTTTGTTTTGTGAAAAGGCAATAGCTAGCAGTGTCTCCCACAACCACTCAAACCTTTTCTGCCCTCTCTACATTAAGCTACTTTGCAATAAAAACTTACTTTCATCCAGATAAATTCATTAACTCTTATAATTATTCCACATTTAAAAGGTTTCTTCAGAGAAAGTATTCCTTCTTCACTTTTTATTTCTTTGGGGTAATTCTTTTTCCGGTCAATATTCTCCATAAAAAGGTTTTAACTATTAACCACTATTAACAATTCTAAAAGTAATAATAAATTAATGCAAATGTTGCCTCCTGACATGGGCAAAATGTGACACCAGCTAAAAGATCCCAACTAATGTCCAGGAAAATGAAATCACATCAGCAGTCAGCACTGAAACCCGTACTCTGGTCTGGATAAAAATATTTCTTCAGCTCTTCAGCTGCACAAAAGTAGCTTTTAGCAGTACTTTAATATCCAGACACATCCACTTTTTAGTTTCACTTAAATATACTTCTCTTCATGTTGAAGGGTAAACAATTTCCAAAAGAAAATAGTGTTATTAAAAGTGCATTCTTCTTCCTAATGGGGGCACAAATCAGGTCAGACAATTCCAAAATTCTTCACTTCTGAGAATTACAGATTTTAGGAGGCATGTTCCCATTTCTCACATTCTGACTCTAGATATGAAACATATCAAAACTACACCAAAGAGACTGCAATTTATATTCATGATATAGGACGTGACCTTTTCACTCATGAGTGGTGTAGTCATATGGAGTGGCTAATGAGAGAACCCCTACTGAGAGCAGAAATTTCAAACCTCCTGAATAATTACTAGACATTTTATTGTATATATAAACCATCCTAATTTCAAACTGTCCCTTGATTTATAAAGCTGTCTTAGTTTTGTAAGCACTAATGATGGTGTCCAGTGCCAAAGACTGATGAACTCTCTGTGTAGGGACTTCTCTTCCTGCTACTGAACGCCAGAGAAATATAGTGAAAAGTTAAAAAGGGAACTGTAGGGGAAAAGAGAGGACAGAGATGGATGAAAGATGACTTAGAAGGAATGAGGGAGGGAACATCTGTAGCGCACTTCACTGATGATAATCTTTGCACAGTTTATGACACAGAGGCAGTGGGAACAGTGAGGTAATCATTTTACTTGCCTGTCAACTGCAGAGAGTATTTCAAATTGCAGGGTGAAATTCTGGCTCCATTGAAGTGAGAGACAAAGCTCCTGTTGATTTAAATGAAGGCCAGGATTCCTATGGATTCCCAGAGAGGTGCAGACGGGCAGAGTGGCAGCTGTGCCATCTACATGACTGCGTCAGTCTTCATCAGGATCTTAAAAGCTTTTCTTCAGCTCAGTTTCCAAAAATCTATGAGACATTCGATAACATAGATACTTTCTCAAACAAACTAAAGTTAAAAAGTATTATCTTACAGAATCTGACCCTAGTTTGGAAAATCTGTGCACAATAAAAAGTATCCTTACAAGCTAAGTCTATACATATTTTAATTAATATTTTAATTTTTTCCTTTTCCCTTTCCTTTAAGTTTAATCTATACAAAAATACCTCAGAGCATATAATAGGTAGAAAATTATCTTTAGTTATAATTGCCAAACTAGAGAAAGTCCTCCTATCATGACTGTAAGAAATGTACATCTCAGTGACAAAAGAAGTCGTGGCAAAATGTCCGAGAGTGTACAGGTATGAATTTCACTGAACAAGCTTTTCTCCTGATTAACAAGTAATGGACATACAGGGTGAGGAGGATAGACCTGATAGGCTGCAGTGCAACACATTTACAGAGGCAAACTCTTTTGCAGGGGATTTTAATATATGGGGGATCATGATAAGTCAAAAATTACATTCAAAAGAGGAAGGTGCCTAACCGTGGTATCAGATGTGCAGTTGGAAAGGGAATCTGGAAGAATAAGAGGGACAAGCTATGGAACTGGAAAAATGAAAACATAAAGTTTGTCTTCCTATAGGCCCCTACTTGCAGGAAAGTATTTATTCACAACTTAAAAACTAAACTGGTGATAACAAAGAGGAGTGATCATTCAATATGCTAATTGAGTCACCCAATGAGAATCTCTGATAAAAAGCTGCTGATACACATTCCTCATCACCTTCAAAACATGAAGAGCTCCCTATTTAGTGACACTGACAGCCTACTCTGTACTCATCTTGCAGACACTACTGTGAAGCAGTGGTGACAGATGGACTAGTAAGAAAATAATTTCAAGTAGCTTACATTTTTGTGTTTGTGTATACTGTTATATATTTACCTAGATACACAATTATTTGTACATGTGTTTGTATACGTGTATATAAAAGACTCTCTAACTACTTAAGTCAGAAGCAACTTCAGTGTGTCCACAATATATAAACATACTAACACACCTCTGTACACACATACACACCATGCACACTCATGCTAGGGTATCTTGAGCATATGGCAGCTATGTTAAAAGTTGTTTTGGTTGAAGTCCATAAAAAAATGTGCAAGAAACTGAAAATGCCCAATTTTGCTCAATAGAGGAAATAGAAATCTGATAAAATCTGGGGTTAAATCTTGCTTAGTCTAACTGAATTAATTATTCATAAATGAATCAACTAAAAAGAAAAAACAGATCAAGATGCTTATAGGCTCTTATTTATGCTTTGAAGGGATAGTAGCAATATGCAGATGAAAGATAAGAAGTTTAAGGGAATCAAAAACCTGTGAACAGGTGATCTAAGATTCTGCATGATGCAAAATATTCCATGATATATAATTATACACTTTAACATTTCGCAGACTGTAGAAAGTGGAAAAGCCTTCTGAAGAAATTAAATCTGAATCATAACAAATTATTTTCACGGTTTCATATCAGTAAAATTACTTTCTTGCTTTCTAGTCTTACCTTCTGTGGAATTGGGATCTGGCTTGTAAGTTATTAAATTCACACACTCCTTATACTCAGGCACAACACTCTTTGCCTTGGATGTTTGTCCTGCACGTATGACCATTTTGGGTTTTGGGGATGGAAGATACTTGCTTAAAGGAAGAGTCTTGTAAATCTTGTAAATGGAATGAACATTCATACACAAAGTGTTCTCTTAGTCATCTACGGGCAAGGTTAAAATATTCCTCCTTTGTGCCAAATATGCATTCATTCTCATCAGCACAGTGCCACATAATGACTGCTTAACTGTTGTTGTGATTTAACCTCAGTTGCCAGCTACTACCCAGGCAGCCCCTCCCTCACCCCCCACCCAGCAGGATGGTGGAGAAGTCAGTGGTTTAAGAAAAATACACTTTTGTAGGTGAAAGCAAAAGCTGTGCGCACAAGCAAAGCAAAACGTGACATTTAGTCAGTGCTTCCAATGGGCAGACAGGCAATCAGCTGTCCTCAGGAAAGCAGGGCTCCATCATGCACAGCAGTTACGCTGCCCTGAATGCAAATTCCTTACCTGGCACACAGCACCAGCTCACACACAGAGCAGAGGAATTGCTATTTTTTGTTCTAGTTGGCACAAAATAGAGAGGTAGGTGGGAGCCCACAAAAGGCTGCTCACTGATCATCAAAACTTTATGGCATTTCTATATTTTCACTAACAAATATATCAGCATTCATTGAATAAAAATGACAGAACTTTTTTATTAATTAGTATTCAAATCCCTATTTGTTAGTTCTGTTTCTTGCTCCTTACGTTAATTAGTCCACATGTGCAATTCTTCTCTCCTTTTGAAGTGGGGCGATTTTGAGTAGGTAGTCAGTCAATGATCGCAATCACCCACTGTCAGAATTACCTTAACCTCAGATACTGCTCCATTCTGCTAACTTCACTCCTGGTGGCTTTGGCCCAGACAACTCATTTGTCTTTGTATTTTCTTGTCCTTTCCTTAAAGCAAAAGATTAGCCAAGCATACAAGGTTTAACATAAAGCTTTTTAATCATAACTGTCTGGCTATAGCTACTGATTAACAACCAAAAAATTTGCAAAGTTAGATTCAAATCTTGAGACTATCAGATCTTGAGGAGCTCTGTACCAGTTACTTAGCAAAACAAACTCCACCACTCCAAATATCTCCACCTTCTTTCTTCTTCCCCTAAGCTGAGCATGAAGCCATATGATCTGGATATCCCTTTGGTTATTTGGTATCATCTCTCCCAACTGTTTCTCCTCCCAACTCTTCACGTACCCTCAGCCCACTTAGTGGTGGAGTGGGGTGAGGATCAGAAAAGTCCTTTATGCTGTGTAAAGCCTGCTCAGCAATAACAAAAACATCCCTGAGCTATTAGTGCTCTCTCAAGCACAAATCCAGAACACAACTCCATAATAAGTACTTTGGAGAAAATTAAGTCTACCCCAGCCAAGACCAAAGCAACTGGCTTTTTATCAGCACTGAATTTCTCTCACTTTTCTTTTTTTCCTTTGTGTGAATCAGTTTGTTTGATTGCAGAGATATCAGTTTGGTTTGCAAAGAAAAAGCTCCAAATTTTTGTTATAAATATTTTGGAAAAACTAGTAATTAATGTCACCTGAGCTAGTTTTCTCAAAATTTAAGAGATATTTCAATTTTCATAAATTCAAAGTAGACATAAAATTTTTCATTTTGATTCTCCAAAAAGAGAGAATATTAGCTCTAAAAATTGGCACCTTGGACTTTTTTCTTCCCTTCCTCTACAGTCCTTAAAGTCAAATGCACAGCAGAAGACCTCAAGTCATGTGAATGGAAGACAAAGCAAAGATATGAAAACATTAAGGAGGAGCACCTCTCTACTCCTGCTATGCAGTCTGAATAACTGATGTTCTGTTCCTCTCAAACATACTTTTATTATCTGTTCTTTATTTAATAATGGCAAAACAGCAAATATTGTTTTTATATAAGCATCTGTTGCTTCATTTTTATACCAAGAATATGTGAATGCAGGTGGTAGAGGGTTGCAAACAATTTTCATATTGTTAACACGAATGTTATATTTATACTGGTTTACTTCTTTATGGAACATATTCTAAATCTGAAGTTTTTGATATCTGGTACAGTGAACAACACTCTATCTATTATTAATTATGCTAACTTGCTATTTACCTAGTATTAGGTACAAAGAGGAACAATTCCACATTATTATTCAATGTAATTAAAATAAACTTGCATTAAAATAGTTTTTGGAGTGCAAGGGCAAATACCACCATTTGGCAAATAACCATTCACTTAAGAATAATTGCACGACCTTGATTTGGTACCTTTTGTAGGTGCACTGCGGTAGACTTTATATAAACTGACACTACATCTCTTCTCCAGAGCTTCCTGTTTCACTCCATAAATGGACAATATGGTACCAGAATTGAACTTTAATGCCATTTACCATAAGCGGTATTACAATATTTGTACAAACTGCTGCTCTTAGCAACAGGCTGAGGCAAAAAATCAAGATCCAAATCTCTGTTCCCTTTCTTGTGCGCTGAACAACCTTGTGAAACTCATTTTATTCTATTTTGCTCTTATTTACCCACCTCTAATGTAAAAGAGGAATACATTTCATTCATATTATTAAGTACTTTAAAATCCTCATACTAAAGGAACCACAGAAGTAATTTATTACTCTTTTATGAAATAACAGGTGAAAGTCAAAAAGTATAAGCTGTCCTCACATGATAGATGCTAATATATGAGTCAAGTAAAGTGGCAAAAGCTCCTATACTGTGGGTTGGAGAACCACAACTGGATTTCACTATCTCTCAATGGAACCAGGCCAACAGTTGGTGGATCAGTGTGTGGATCAGTGCAGTACTTCACAGCTACCCAACAATCCAAATGCCCATCAGCCACAGGAGACAATAAGAGGTATAGTTTAGTTCCAGTAAGTGGTGCTGAGAGCTCAGTGTAAAAAACTAAAAACTCTTCCAGAAATGATAGCACATTTGCAACCTAAGAGCTAGACTGAACAAAGTCCAGATCATTAGTTTTTCAACATAATCATTTTAGAAAAGCTCCTTAGTTTTAATTAGAACTACATCTGCTTAGGAAACTAGCAGAATGGGATGGGGAGTACTATTAAAATAATTTTGCCAGGCTCCTAGGAGAGGATCCTCAGGCATAGGTCATACAAGTCAACGGTAAAAAAGCAAAATGAAGCCATCAGCAGAACTACCATAGAGTACATTCCTGCTGTATTTAACAACAACAACAACAACCAACAAATAAAGATGCCATTCAAGAGGGCAGATGAAATCCTGGATTCACTCTTGAACTCCTGATGGAGAGCAACACTGCTGAAAGGGACTTGAGTGTCCTGGTCAATGGCAAGATGAATATGGCAGCCAGGAGGGCCAACCCTGTCCTGGGGGGCATCAGGCACAGCATCCCAGCCAGGCAAGGGAGGGGATTGTCCTGCTCTGCTCTGAGCTGGGACAGCCTCACCTCCAGTGCTGGGGGCTGGTTTGAGCACTGATGTAAGAATGACATTAGGCTATTAGCAACCAAAGGAAGGTCACAGGGATGATGAAGGGCCTGGAGGAGAAGCTGTGTGAGGAGTTCCTGATGCTCCTTGGTCTGTTCAGCCTGGAGGAGACTGAGGCGAGACCTCATTGTGGTTTTCACTATCTTCTCAAGGGAAGAGCAGGGACAGGCACTGATCTCTTTTCTGTGGTAACCAGTGACAGGACCTGAGGGAATGGCCTGAAGCTATGTCAGGGGAGGTTTAGCTGGGTGTTACAAAGAGGTTCTTCCCCTTGAGAGTGGTTGGGTACTGGCACAGGTCCCCAGGGCAGTGGTCACAGCACCACTATGACACAGTTAAAAAGGGTTTTGGTCAATGCTCTTAGGCTCTTAGTGTGACTCTCTTGGAGTGTTCTGCTCAGGGCCAGGACTTGGACTTGATAATCGTGATGGGTCCTTTGAACTCAGCTTATTCTGTGATTGTATGATAAATGAGCAGGGATTTTGTGCCCCTCTTTTCCATCACCAGCAGCAGAGACACTCCCACATGTTGTCACACACCACCTCCTTCTCCATATGGATATCCCTTTACTGAAATAGAAAATACTCTCAGTTTTTACCACTCCCCTACTTTGCCTTGGCTAAGGATATGGACTAGTCTGAATATGCCTTTTACTCAGCTCTGGGGTAAGGGCTGATGAAGTTAATCAAACTTCCTTTCTTTTTGCCCTCACTACCACCTTTTCTGTCCCTCTAATCAGATATGCTTCCCAATTTACTATGCCGAATCATGGCACATAATACTAGCAAGGCAGGCAAAAGAGCTTGCTGCTGTTCAGAATACAGCTCTTTTTCCTGATACCATGTCTGCTTTCATTATGCGATGCTGCAGCTGGTGGTAAATAGGAAATAAATTCTAAGCCTGTGTAAGATAGACTCGAGACTCCTCTACAGAAAAGACTGCAAGATACCTGAGAAGTTTAGTAGCTTACTCTGCTATTTTTATGACAGTATGGTAAATATCTTCCAATATTCTCCTCATCACCCACTGCCACTTGCCTAGCTACCATCAGTATTACTTTTTGCCTGCCTGGGGTAGAGCAAGGCAGGGGAGAAAGTAGGGCAAGGTAGAAGAGCTGAGTGAGAGAAGGGAAGGCGATACCCAATACCCATAAAAAATTTGTTTTTAAATCCCTGGCTATCACAGATAGTGGCTGCTGCTAGCATTTAAGATAAGATTAGTTGGTGTTGTGCTATCAGCACCTCCATATTTTCCCTACAGGGACTCCTTCTGACAGGCTGAAGCTGGAGGCATGTCTGAGGATTAACACGAGCTAATGATTATACACTAAAGCTTTGGAACTGTCGGACTAATAGGATTAAGCAATACCAGATGCAGGTCCCCGTTCAGGTTAAAAATGCACTTTTTACATTACAAAGTCAGACAGATCCCTTTGAACATGCAATGAATATGGATGTTTTCAATTATCACAGTCTTCCAGGGCTATACGATATGGTAAATTAATCCCTTTAGAACATCGGAAACAGGACAAAATAGCCTTCTTGAAGCTGAAATCCCTCGTTTTAGATTTTCTTTCATGGGGATAAGCAGTGGTGCACCACACATAATTAATCTTATTACAAACAGAGAGAAAAGAGAAATGTATTTAAAAAAAAGAAAAAGAAAAAGAAAAAGAAAAAAGATGGCCAAAAAATTGTTTAAATATTTGAGAAACTAAAGGGTGGGGGAGGTGGGAAAACTTCAAAATCAACATCTCTTAATTAATTTCTACAACAGTGAAAAAAGTGAAGATATTGTTCAGCAAATTAGACTATTTTCCTGTCCTTCAGGCAGCCGTAAAACAAAATAAATAATAATATTAAATAAAGGCTCAGGAAACATGCAAAAAAAATATGATTTTTAGCAAAACAAAATGTCTTAGAACACAATCAGTTCTGCTTTGAGGGGTTCAAACCTGGTGTGTTTGGGCAGTAAGGTGTCTGAAGTGGCATGAATATGGCTCCTTCAAATTTCTCTATAATATTTGCAGTTTCTATAAGGGAGGGAGGAAAGAGACATAAAAACAGCTTTAAAGAAAAGCAGAATGCTTTCATATTTAATCTGACTGAGGCCTCAGACTCTTTAAATTTGAATCTTGAGGGAAAACATGGAAGCAAAATGATTTGGCAGTAAAAGTAGTTGCAGGGAACCCTTGAAATACTTGGTAGCTTGGTTTGTTTCAGTGGCTTTTGTTCTAAACAGACCTAGGCTTGAATGAGCACTAGATCTTCTATCTTATTAGAAAGATTTTTTTAAAAAATCTGCATGAGAAAGAAAAAAAGTGTCCTTTTGTAAAATCCAAATTTTGAAATTGGATTTGAAATTTGGCTTTTGAAAGTCCCACTTGCATGGGACTTGTCCCACTGATGATCAGCAGCATGCAGCATTCTTCAAGGCTGAGTTTAGACTTTGTATGCAGGTTAATGCCATTTAACTTACAGGATCATTGGTTCTCATCTCAGAAATCAGTCAACTGTTATGACTTCCATTAAATATAGAAGTGATGCCAAAGCTCGTTCTCTTTCACCATATCATATGCATGAAGTGGATTGGAAATCAGTACTCTAGAACATGGCTAGAAACATAGCATGCATAAGCATGATTCATGGTGCCTTTTGAAAAGTAGAGAAATAAGAAAGTTGGAGCTGATTGCTTCTGGAAGCAAATATCAGATATGTTGAAAACTAAAAGCAAGCCCAGACACCAGCTGGAATTGACAAAGATAATAAATGCTTTAAATTCAAAGAATGTGTTATGTAAATTCATTTCCAAATTTTAATGTGCTTCATTTCTAACAAAGAAAAAAATTAAAGCAAACTCCAAAAAACAATCAAAACCCAAAGTTAATTTTTATTCTACTTTATTTTCGTTTCACTTCGTAGTTTACAAAAATGGGTAATTCAATCCATACAGCTAGTCATAAGAAAACATGTAGTGTAAAAGCCTCAAACAAAAAAAGATGCTGAGAAAAAGGAAAGATTTCTCCCACGTTTAGCTGACACTGCAGCATACTGCTTAACAGTTTGAGAACTTATAATGTCAGAACATATTTGCTAAGGGGTAGAACCTACCTGAGGATGAGAATTTGATGGTCTGTTTTTTTTAAATAGTTCCCTCTGCCTGTAGTCAAAAGCAGGCCATTTCTCCATACGTATTCAGTGACATGTTCATATTAAAATAAAAAAAAAGTATTAAGACCACCATTATAAAAATAAGACCACCATTTTTATTTTCAAATGCTTCTCAGACTGCGACTGATTTTTCTTGTTCTAACCTAAGCATAATCTTCATCATCACTAGGCGATATGAAAGGAAGGAGCTCTTTGAGTACAAAAAACCATCAGAACATGAGCATCAGCATATTAATCATCATAACTAACTGTATGAAGCAATTCCCATGTTTCTCTCTCTATAATGATATATTATTATGTAAATACAGGATGACATGATGACAAGAACTTCTTCTGGAATTTTGCACATATTCCCCATATCCCAGGCATTTTCTTCATTTGAAACAGATAAAAAAAATATTACGTTCTCCATTCTGCAATTAGAACTTTAGAAAAATGTGGCAAACTGTAAGGACACAGACTGTAGCCATCCACTGCCATTAACAAGAGAAAAGTTTATTGTAGCCAGACCCTTCATTAAAAGTTTCTCCATCTCTGAATGCGTGCAGAGGTTAATGCTCTTCTGCAGCACTTATTGGCAATGAAATGGCAGTTTGGAATATGGATTTGAAACACTCTTGTCTCCCTAAAAGACAGCAGTTAGTGGAAGGCTCTGGTCTTCATCAGCTTCCTACATGCATTTTGGGTCAGCTTAGTGTCAGTTATGATTCATCTTGTAAAGCTTTATCAGTTTACACTTGGAACAACAAAACCGTGCACCTGATCACAGTGACACACTCAGCTTAGTGATGCTTTTCAGTCAGGTCTTTGTAAAAGAGGTGAGCAAATTAAAAGTTTTGCCCTATCCTCTTCTTTTCTCAGTTTGAAGTTCTTCTGGTCACTGTCAGAAATTATTTCTGTGCTTTGTTTGCACTGCAGTCTAGGACATTTTTCAATGCCATTTGTAGGGCCTTAATCTTTTAACAGGAAATTTGCCTCTAATGACATAACTAAGCAGGGAGATCTATTTCATCTTCTTAACAACTCAATAAAAGTTGAGGCTTCTTTTTTTCATTTTTTGCCTTTATTTGTTTTGTGAAAGCACTTGTGTGAAGAAGAAATAATAAAGCAAAACAACAGCACTAAAAAAGGTACACAGTTTGTGGGAGAGATGAAACAAAGCTTACAGCTACATTGGACAAAAAAATAATCTGCAAAAAAAATCTCAAAAAAACCCCCATTTTGAAAAAATGAGTCCATCACAGAAGTGACTACCTTCAGTAAAATACTACTGTGCCTGAAAATCAGGGTAATGTAATCATCTTTAATGTAATCACTTACTGCTTATATATTTCATTTCAGTTTCTCAGCCTGTTCTGATGTTTTCCCTTGTTTAAATTTCATCTCTGTTTAGCCAGAGCATTTGCCACATGATCTGTTTTTCCTGTACCTATATCTATATCTGCTAAAAATTTTGGGTCTATTTTGGGGAAGTTTATAATTAATCAATTAATAATTGTATCAACTGCAAAATCCAGCCACACTAAGGAAATTGCATATTTAAAAGGAAAGGATTAGGCAAGCTTAATGTTCTCCTCACACCCTAATTCCACAGGAAATGTAGAAAATAATGGAAAGAATAATTCTATGTAAAAAGTACTAACAGCCAAGGTACAGTCATAATTTTGAAAAAGCAATTCATAGGTAGACAAACAGCAAGCTCGCAGAGCAATTAGATCAAGTGTGGAAATCTATTTCATGCACAATATTCTGGAAAAAATAAACCTATTTCTTTTAGTTATACTAATCTTCATAACAGTATGTGTGTGATTCAGTTGGGAAACTTCCTGCTCTTCTTGTTTACAGTCGTCATGTATCCAAGACACTTCAGCTTTAGATCAGGTTGTCTTTTCATTAAAAAATTTTGTAAGTAAACTGATTTTAAATTATGAGGAAAAAAAAGCACTGAAAATAGTGTTTCTGAGACAGAAACACAAATTGTAAAGAAATCAAAATTAGAAGTCAAAATTCGAACTCACAACCCTAGATATGCAGCACCTCTTTTCCTTTAGGCTTAATGGGCTACCAACCCTCCAAAATTACTTTAAAATATAAAGGTGTTGTTTTGTCCCACCAGAGGGAGCCCACAATATTTCATGAATGAAAAAGGAACACAATAGCAAATGCATAGAAAAAGAAATAAGTTTATAGGTCCAATATATAAATACGTATGTATGTATATTTACATATTTGCTATGTATTGCCTGAGATCCTAATGCTGAAGCCAGATCATCAGGAATATGAGTTTGACAGGAAGTGCATTTCCATGAAACAACACCAGGGACAGACGTGAACAATTAATCTCCAGATTCACAGAATCAAGAATATTCTCAGTCAGAAGGAATCCAGGGAACCAGGCACAGGGGTCCCAGAAGCTCAACTGCTGGACCTGCACAGAAACACCCCAAGAAACACACCATGTGCCTTCATCATTAGAGGAAGACTAGAGAGCAGTGTTATGTTGAACAGAACAAAGACAATTTTACTTCTATTTAATATCAATGTAGACTATGAATAAAATATTGTAGGTATCAGAACTTACTGAAAGAGGAGCTGACTTTGACTTTGACCTTTCCATAAAGGTTTTAAGGTCTTAGCTAAATTCCAGATTAGTTTGTTTTCTGAAAAGGTGCTACGTTAATCATGTATCTGCCACTCACTTTTTCTTTCACATGAAAGACAGACTGTCAATCTACTATAATAAAGCAGGAAAAACTAGAACTGAGACGTGCATGTGCATGGGCAGTATGTAGTGGAGATGTGTCCTCCTTACAGCAAGGTGAAGCAAGAGTTCAAACTATTTCTTACCACCCCTCTAATGTGGCAACCAAAGGTGTGAGTCAGGGGCACAGCAAAGAAATGCTGATTGTGACACAGTAATAAATACTGAGATACTGATAATAATACTGATTGAGATACCTTATTCTCCACAGTTGCTTCTAGAAATATCACTATGAAAATTTATCTTTCCTCCCAAATATTTTCTTGTCTTTGTCTGTGTCTCAATATCTTCCTTACCAGTACTTTTGTATGCAGAGAAGGCCAAGCAGAATTTACTCATATAAACTGGGACTAGTTTGGGATTTCTACTTTTACACATGTAGAGTAAAAACTAAGCAATTACTGTGACTTAACTATTCCCAAAATACAACAGTAGGGATTATTTTTATGCAATAAGAAAGTGATGTAAAAATTCTAGGCCATTGGTGATTTTGCAAACAGAAATTCAAACAGTTTTAAATGCCTAGAAATTTTTTATGAATGGACCATCAGTACTTTGTAAAATTGACATTACTGAATTTTCTAAAAAAGACAGATCAAACATTGTATTAAGTATAATTTCTTATCCCTGTGAAACACAGTCTCCGCTTTTCAAATAATTAGGTGCTACTATCAAATAAAGACTCAGAAGATGTATTCTACAACATTTTCATCAAATATTTAAGTAATACTTCTTATTTAAAAATCATTCTCATTATCACAAATATCTGGTTTGTTATGCTAAAAATTTCAGGCTTCTCATGATGCCAGCACCACTTCTAGGCAACATTAGATATTGTGCACCACTAGCTAGTCATCAAGACTAGTATTAAACAAAGATGAAGCAGGTGTGTCTCTCAACTTGTAAAACCTTCAAATCTGAACCCACTTACAAAGTCTCCCTGTAGTTGTACTCAGCTCCAACCTGTTTATCATTAAATCACTCATTTAATTTAGTAAGGCTTTAGTTAAAAAGCATCATGTATCCCCTTCTTGGGCCTTAAATAATTGTCCATGGTTACTGTTTCTAAATTAGTATCTCTAGCCCTTTCTATAGTAAAAGGATGTCAAAATGTGTTGCACCCAAAAAAGATTAATGTTTTAAAAGGCATAAATAATGACAAATGTTTCAATAGGAGAAAATAAACAGATACTTCTTTCCTCTCTGTCAGGCTAGTGACTCAGGCACCAAAATTAAGAATGGAAACTTGACATCTTGAGGATAGGTGGCAAAAACTGTCTTACATGCTGCAGTGCTGAGCATCACAAAATTTTCTGTGAGGTGGATTGCTCCCAGACTGGATCTAATCTAATTGACTCACACCTAGACATTCCAACTTGGTAGCTTAAAATAGGATTCATAATAGCCAGCACACTGACTTTATTACAGAGATCTTTGCTTATCGTGGCAATAGGACATGCCTGGAGAGTACTCATACCGAGGCCTGATAGGAGTCATGCAGAGAAATAACTATTTCTCAGTAATGATTTGATTTAGGTTGTTCAGTCTGTCAACAGAGAAGCAGCTCTGGATATCTAGAAAATTTATTTTTCTACACATTTTTCTAGGTATCTGGGTTATTTCTACAGAGGAAAGAAGTTTTTGAAATAAAATCTGTGCATCTGAAAGAGCACATGCAAGACCATAATTTGCCCATAAGCTCTAAGTTCTGTTGAAGCACAGGCTTAAATATTTACTTTTATGTTGTTGGGTTTTTTCTTCCTTTCAGGCAGGAGACGGTTTGACATACACACTAAAGAAAGACTAATTAGGATTTTAGGAACTTGCTTAACAACACAAGTTCTTGCTTCATGAGGAGTCCTGGAAAATTTTACTTAGACCAAAAAATCCATTTTACATGCAGTTTTTATTCCTGAGAAGTCTTATATACTACTTATTCTCCTTTTCTGAATTTTAATTCATTCTTTGTGCATATATTTAGAGTCATTATCCCAAAGAGATTACCTCCCTTTTTAGGGCCACATTATGAACAATTCTTCAAACCTCTGCAAGGGAAATACGGAACACGAACATTTATGCCTGGGGAATATTCTTTGAAATTCTGCTTACCTTCACATCAGCTGCCAGTAAAAGCCTAGTCCACAACAGCAGCAGAGTGCTTTTCCAAAGGTTCTGTATACAGAGCAGGACAAAGATTTCCTGCTCTTGAGTAAGACCCTTAATCAGGAGGGAGGTCTGGAAGGATCAAGACAGCTTGTAAGTACGAAACACTTAATAAATCATAGTAAGTATTGCCGCCCATTTCTGGAAGTGTAGTGCAAGTGGAATACTGATCTTGGCAAGCTGGTGTTTTCATCTGAAGAGCCTTTTTTCTTGACACTGTCATTTGTTATCAAAGCAAGAGAAACTGCACAATAATTCTTTTGTTTAGTTGGGCTTTTTTGCATGCAAAGGGAAAAAATCACAATGTCTGTATTGCCAGAATGAGATGTCAAGATGTGACCCCGTGGATATTTCATGTCCTCTCATAAAGCTTCACAGTTTCATCTTTGCTCAGGTACTTCACATCACACACAATAGCAGCTCTTTGTGGCTTTAGAAGTCGTAAATGTTTTATATGTTGCAGAGAGATATATTTGCTGTAGATAGTGGAACACAACATTAAGAAGACGGTGAAGTGGTAGCTTCGCAAAAACTCCAGGCTGCCTCATAAGCAGTAGAACCATCTCTTTGGGTCACCTCAGCTGAAATTGCAATTTGGGAACCAAAAGCAAAATGTGTCTTGAATTACATTATTCTATCCCTGGTATCCCTGGACAGTGAGTCTTCTTCTGGCCTTGAGTACATTCTTTTTTTTTTTTTTTTTTTTGTAGCAGCAGGAATAGGCAGAGACAATTCAAGCACTCCTTGAGCCCTTGCAAAAGTTGAAAAGGATGTCTGGTTTATATATTACATTTGAAATTCAGAAAACTCCTGGCAAGTGTTTATATAAAAGCTGTTAAAAAGACAAGCTTTTTGACCACATAAGGGATGGTCCTCCAAAGAATATATGACTGCTTGAAAGAGTAATAAAGATTCAACATTCAGTATATAGGACAACTACCATGGAATTTCATTGCAGAGTTTTTTCCTAGGACCTGTGTTCATAAATTATTAGGAAATAACAATTTGAAAAATGAATTGATAATGTTGTACAGCAGTTGATGGGAGGAAATGTAAAATTGCTAAGGTTTGCATAAGAATTTCATAATGGAAAGTGACAGGGGAAACCAGATTAAATTAAGTGGTGCTGAATAAAAAATAAGGAACAAAGAGAAAATGTGTGGTCTAAATTAAAATTTACTGGAAGCAAAGTGGATTTCAGAGCTAACCTGGACATCTCTCTCAGAAATAAAAAAAAAAAACAACAAACCACAGAACCAGAAGGCAAACAACTGTGATCCAAAAAATAGTCATTAAAACAGATATATAAAAAGCCTATAGCAGCAGTTTAAGTTGTGATACCCATCTTAAAAGATAAGAAACAGATCTCTAATACACAGGAAGACAAGAGGGGTGGTCAGGAGTATGGAATGGTTTCTGTAAAAAGAGTGAGGAAAGAGGCTTTTCACTCTCAGAAAAAGCTGAGAACTTGAGAGCCATCTATGAAATCATTAATATCTTGAAGCAAATGGATAGGTATGGCTGTTCACTATTTCAGGTAGAGAAAAAGGAGCCAAATAAAATTAGCAACCAGTATTTAAACTGGATTTATTTTATTGTATTTTATTTAAATTAGAAACTAGAATTTAAAATAAAAAGAAGCATTTTTTAAAATAAAATATAATTACATTTTTGCATACATTGAAACAATTATATTAATAGAAGAGGAGTGAGGGAAAAAACAGTTATGAAAAACAACCCTGAAAATAAGATCATTGAAGAAGAAGGAATAAGAGGTGTTGAAGGTGTGGGAGCAGAGATTCCAGTGTATTCTGTGGGAAGGACAGTGGTGGAGAAGATTTTTCCCTGCAGCCCATCAAGGACTTCATAGTAGAGCAGGGAACGAAGTGAACAGGAAGGAATGGCAGATGTGAATGCTAATGAACTGACTGCAACATTCCATTACCCATCCCACCACTAGGGCTATGGAGTCAAAAAGGTAAGGAGTTAGGAATAAATGGAGTGAAGCTGAGACTGAAAATAAGGGTTAGAAAGTTGTTTTGGCTTTTGTCTCTGTTTCTCACTATCTATCTCTACTTAAATTTTTAATAAATTAAAATACTCTTCCCCAAGTTGAGGCTGTTTTATCCATTACAGTAACTGGTAAGTAATCTGCCTGTCTTTATCCTACTTGGGGCTTTTTCCTTCTCCTCCTCCACCTGGTTGAGGAGGAATAGAGAGTGAGAGTGTGGCTGGATTGGTGCCCTCTGGCTGGCCAAAACCGATCAACCAAAAGGATCTACTAAAAATCCACTAAAAAAAACAGACTACATGCAATATTCAGCTCAAAAAGTGTCCACAGATCGCAGATTTCCAGCAAGTGGAAAGGTTCAGAGAATGAATCTTCTGAAGATTCACAGTAGTCTGTGTTTATCTGGTTCCTTTCCTTTATCTGTAAGCAGTAAGTTTTTGTCCTATCAGTGAGGAATAGAAAAATGGGCTAACTGAACCTCAGGTGTGACTCAGTGAGAAAATTATTAGGTAAAGACCTTATACCTCGGCCTCACATCTGAAATGTAAAATTTACGTGGCCCTTTCATGTAATACAAACAGTCAAATCTCTGTCAGAATTGCTGGAATCTGAGGGAGGTTCAAAAACGTAGGCAAATAGAATACTAGATGACTGCAGGCAATATATTTGGAAGTGACTGTCTGTGTTGGACACTAGGTGATAGAAGGTGAAAGACACACAACAAACTGATGTAGCTGAATGCTATGTCCTCACATGAGTATTTCTAAAGGAAGAAATGCCCTGACTCAGGGCTAGGTTTTTAAAGTATTTCCCCTCACATACACATTTTTCTACATAGCACGGACTGATAAGGCACTACAATATTGCCACAGACACTTTGTCCTCAGACAAAACACGGATATGAGATTCCAGTGAGGGCAGCCAGGGGACTGACAAGCAAATTATCAAAGTGGAGAACATAGAAATTCTCTCCCCACTCTCAGTAAAATGTGCAAGAATTAAGTCACTCTACATTCATATATAATTCTTCCATAACTCAACCTCAAGTACTTCCAAAGAAAGGAGAAAATAAATCAGTAAGGAAACAGATTTCAATGTCAAGCATTAAAAGGATAATTATGAACAATAGAAAGGACTTTTTTAATTATGAAAAATACTGTGACAGGTTGCTTTTAAATCATATATAATGGAAAACAAGGTGAGTCACATAATCATACTCCTTTTGACACATAACAATCTTCATCAGTGATCTTCATCCTGCCCCCATGTCAAGCCTGTATAAAGGGGGCAGGCTCCCTGAAATATGTGAACATGAATCTAATCTGGTACATTGAAAATGGTTATTCACTCACAAGAATTGCGTCTTTTGATACTACTCGACTTACTGTAGAACAACTACTTGCTAAGATATAGAATATTCATTGAATATCTCTTAATTTAAGAAAAAAAAACAATACCACCATACAAGATTGAAGGCATCAGAGATAGATTATTTATGACATAAGCTAAAATCCCTTCAGAATCTGCCAAATGTAAGATGAGAGAACTGATGTTCAGGGGCATAGCATTCTGATTAGTTGAAGTCTTCCTTGGTAAATAAAGACAAAATATAACCACTGGGGCTGAAGCCAAAATATTAACTTTAGGTTTAGGGATAATTTTTTGTTGTTGTTTGTTTGTCTGCTTGATTTTATTATTGTTACATAGTACAAACTCCATAAAACCTCCAAAGAACTTCCTTCCCATACCAAAGCCTGTAATAAAGGAGTGGACTTAGTGTAGTCTTTTTTTCCTTTTTTTTTTTTTTTCCCCTTTTGTTTTTGGTGGGGGGGATTGTTTGTTTGGGTTTTATGTTTAGTGTTTTGTTTTGGGTTTTTGTTGCATTGTTGTTGTTGTTTTTGTAGTTTTTAGATTCTCCTGATAAACCTATGGCATAGTCCAATGGCTCAAATCTAGAAATGGAATTCACTGAAAAACTTTACTCCAAAACAAACACATAAGAAATAAATGGCCACTACTTCCTTTCAAGGTGCACAAGAGCCTGGTAGAATATAACAGAAGAACAAATTGAACTAGGTTGCTTCATATTTCTCAGAAACATTATTTATCATGCAAAATAAGCAGTATAACAACATTTTATCAGGATACAACCCAGCTGTCATTATTTCCTTTTCCTGACACCTAAGAATTACATGGCTTATATTTTTGCAGATGAATGTCCTGTGAAAAGGTGACCAGTTCCATTTTCCTACCACTATTCCACCTGAGCAGAATTAGAAAAACTCTTATTTGCTCTTTTAAAGCTCCTGGGTAGTAATTTTACCTACTTAGGATGAGACTTCATGTCGTAGCTACATAACGGCAGAACTTGTGAGGAGCACAGGTGCCATGGAGAAAACCTCACATTAGTGCATGCTTAGAATGTCTGTTATTGTATGCCTCAATGGAGAGACAAATTAAATTAATGATTAACTACATGAAGGGAATTTTTATTCTTTTCCGTTTTTTTCCAGTAGCTTTCCATGCCTTCTGAATGGATTGTGATTTAATTAGATTGCTAAAATTTTTTCAGAAATTTAAAATTGTATCATATAGGATAGTATTTGCTGCTGGTAAAGGAATCATGTTTAGAGAATAAGGTGGACCCAGAAAATTACAGGGACTTCATAAAAGGTTCATGAGATCAGTGATATAAGCAGCAGTGAGCACTTTCTTCACAAATGAGAAAAGGACTCTCTCAGAGAAAAAATATGAACTGCCTCCATGAACTATAACTTTTGGATCTTAAAAAACTGAATTAAAAGATATTTTCCTAGAAAGGTCATATATCTTGTCAATGTCTTTTTTTTTTAAAGTGTAAAATTCTATTCAACATTTTTTCCCCTTTTCTGTAAGTCTATTTTACAAACACTGTCCTTGCCTTCCCTCTTCATTCTTCCCCCGCCTGCTATAACTATGGTGGAATTTCTAACACAGCAATCAAACTCCTAGATGAGTCAGATTTGCTTATTGTATTGTACTTACATATGTAAAAGAAATCATGTCATTTCTGTTCTCATTAATGTTAAAAGGTCCTATTAAAAATTCTTCTCTTTACTACTTTTTTTCTGACTGTCAGAGAGGGTTTGGGGAGTTTTTGTTTTTTCTTTTTGTTTTTCTCCCACTAAACATTCTAGAAATCAAGAGATAATGATTTCTCACCCTGTAGCTGTTTAGAGAAATCACTCTGTATTTTACCACTTACGTTTCCTTTTTTGATAAGAAAAAATAAAGCTATTTTCTGACCACAGGCAACTCTCAGAATTACCAGGTGGTAATTCTAGGGTAAAACCATGCTGTCTAATGTTGGAAACAAATTATTTATATGCCTTTGTGTCTATTTTACTATTATTATTTTATATATTAACTTTGACAGCATCTAAATAATTTCAGCTCACTTTCATACTCATTTTGAGGATAATCTTGCAAAGAGATTTAAGCATTGCAACAGGGATTTAGTTCAGTGTATTTCTATTAATTAAAAAATCACAAAAAATACTTGTACATTTAATTTTTTAACTGAGATATATACAAACTTATGAAAAATTGTATGGATATTTCGTGGGTAGAATAAAGAATGTGAAATCTAAAAGACTATACTTTGATTTCAATGGATATAGAGTGTGCTGAGATCTGTTCCACTTTCAAAACCATACAGTTCTGAAAGTTTCAGAGAAAGGAGAACATTTTGGCAGACATGGAGTAATTTGTATTAATACTATATCTATCCCAATCTTTTAAACTAGGCGTGCTGTTGTGCCCTCCATAATGCAGTTCTAATACCTCCCAAAATATTTGGCCGCAGCGATAATTAGAATTCTGCGCATTTATATTGTTGTAAAGCTTGTTGCACAGAGATGTGGCTGCTCCATGGAAGTGTTCCAGGCCAGGTTCAATGGGGAGGTGAGCAACATGCTGAAGTGGGTGGAATCCCTGCCCATAGTGGAGGGGTTGGAATTAGGGGATCTTTAAGGTCCCTTCCAACCTAATCCATTTTATGATTCTATGGGGTTTCAAGCCCCAAGAATTACACAGAATTACACAAAAAAAAAAACTGGAAGGATGTTGTGTGGGACACTGCATCCACAAATATGTAGCGGTGATTCTAAATGGCAGTTTTTGCTCTCTTTGAATGATCTCTTGTTCTTGAGCTTTGCAATAGGAAAAAGGATGTTCTTTGCTATTTCTTCCCTAACATTTGCTATTTTTTCAATTTTTATCCTGTTTCTTCTTCTTCATTTCCTTTCTAAGATTAAAAAATCCTTTTTCAGTCTCTCTAAAGTGTTTTTTGACTCCCATAACAGACTTCTCTTCATAATAATTTCCTTCATCTTTCACTGAACAATTTCACTTCTTCAATATCCTTTTTGAGATAGGGAGACTTATATTGCTAGAAAATTGAAAATTTTAGTTAAGGGCCCTATTGCTATTTTCTTTAGAGTGATAACGTACTATTTGTATCATTCCCTTTATGGGATTTAAAAGTTTTTAAAGACAAAAGCTGAGTAACAAGAGAAGTTTTTCCTTCCTAATGGCTGGGTTTACTTAGTGCAATCAAATAGCTTTAAATTTTCTCACAGACCCTTGAAACATAAAAGTACATTTGTAAGTAATGAAATAGCACTGTATCTATGACTTGATACAGTGCTATTTCATTAAACATGTTCTGTTTTCTCTGCATATGTTCTTAAAACATTATATGGGACCTGAATATGGAATCCCAATGGTCTCTGCCACCAACACTTACAGTCAGCTTAACCTCACTCTTTGCTTGCTTTCTTTAGTGTGGGATTTATCCATGATGTTATATATTTTTCCTTATTGCAGATATTGAGCTTCTATAACTGCCCACCAAGATGACATCTTCCAAATATTTTCACAAATTTCACTAAACAATACCTAGTCATTCATCTCCTTCGAACACTTAAAGAAATGCTCAAAGAACTGTATTAAGGGACATGCATAAAAACTAATTTACACAAAAATCCCCTATCAAAGGATAATTTTCAAATTTTCAAAATATTTTCACTATGAAGTTTGTCATACAGGAGCAAAAAATATGAGATTGAGGGTAAGGAAGTGCCACAAAATGGGACTTCTCAACAAATTGCACACATTTTAACTCCTTGACTGCGTCCAGTAGCTGACAAGAAAGAGCATCTGAGAAAGCAGTTAAAAATCTCACCCTACCATAGCACTTATTCCAGCAGGCTTTCACATCACTAAATCCTCTTCCAAATGTAAACACCTGAAGCCCTAGTCTTCCAGGATTAAGAAAGGTCAAACTTTTCTAACAAAAGCTGGAGAAAGAAAAAAAAATCCTTCATACTCTATTGCTTGTTCTTGACCAGATCAGGGATTATGGCAAGTGGTGAGGTCTGGGGAAACCCTCTGGTGGCACATGTGAGAGAGCTTAGCTTGAATGAGCAAAAGGAGGACTTACCTAGCAGACCCTTGTCACATAACTCAGGTGACCAAGCACATTTCATTTGGTACACTCAGACATCAAGTGCCAACAGGCTTGGACAGCAGGTAAACTACAGTTCAAATTAACAGGTTCTGTGCTTTTTGATGTCCACTCAGAGGAAACAGCTTAACAACAGCAGGAAATTTCCTACTGACCACAGAACCAGAGGCCATCCTGTTATCTTACTGTTAGCATCCCCTCTATACACTAAATGCTTTGATAATTTGTCTTTTATGAATGGAAGAATGTGACCATTTCACTCTGACTAGTATCAGAAAATTCCCATGGCTTAGCAGAAAGCCTTTTATTATTTTTATTTTTTTTTATTCTTTTTAGAGATCTTTCAGCTTTTCTTGATTGTTTATAAGCATTATAATTCTGAAGCTAGGGGAGGGATATGACCAAAAGATGTTCAGAGAGGACTCCAGAGAGTCATTCTAGTTTGAGAATCAAAGAATTATAGGATCATTAGAGTTGTAAAAGACCATTAAGATCACCCAATACAACTGACAACCTAACACCACCACCATGTTTACCACTAAACCAAGTGCCATATCCAAGTCTTTTTCAGCATGTCCAGGGATGGTGACCCTATCACCCTATCAGTAATTCCAGCACTTACTAATCCTTTCTGTGACATGACCAGGAGAAAAAGTGGAAAAAACCCTCCATATACCATGACTTTCCTGCAGTACTACCTTTACATTAACCATGTGCAGTTTATGCAAATACTGCTTCAGGATCCGAAAGCAGATAAGACTGTGTGTTGGTATCCCAAGCATACAGGTATCTCAGAGTCATTTTGGCATGTGAATAATGATGATGATGATGATAATTAATAATTATTCTGTTCCATTGGAAATTTCCACTAAGTGGTAATCTCCTGTTTTGAAAGTCCTAATATTTTGTTTCCCTGTGCTGCTAACTACCATGTAGGATGCTAATGGAAAGGTGCATGACCAATACTTTAATAATCATAATTGTAATCACATAAACTCTTATACAGCTAACCTTTAATTACATTAGTTGATGCAGAAAACTGCTTGCAGTCAAAAATGTAAGTTAGGTGGGAATTAATTTTCAGTCTAAAACTTAAGCTTCCAACATTTTGCAAGGGATAGATAAGTATAAGAGGTTTTATCTTGAACAAGTATTAAACTCCTTAGAATTTTCAGAAGGATGATATTGTATCAATGTAAGGTGTAGGGCTAGTAGTAGATAAATAACAAAGAGAGGAAGTAAATTATTATATTTAAAGAAGTAAAAAATTCAGTAATCAAGTAAAGAGCTTGTCTTACAGATTAATTTAAATAGTGATACTTAAATCAAACAAGTTCTTCCAAAAATTTTACTGAAGTAATTTAGTAAGTCATGAATTGGAATATTAAAAAGCAAAAGTACTAGTGACCTCACAATTGAAATTGGGGCAAAAGATAAAACTGACTGGATAGATGGATGAAAATATTGCAGAGTGGCATCTCCACAAAGGAGCAATTTATCTAAGTCACTAAAAGACATGTGTGAGGTTTTAATGTTCCTGCTCTCCTCACTCATAGTGTCACATTTTGAAGCAGCTCTTTACTTCTACTCTCAAGATCATGCTGGAATAAACTGCCAAACATCTCTTACACCTTCATGCCATCTAATTATAGCCTGTAACACTTGAGAATGCTGACAGTGCTGAGCTATTGACTCTTGACACTCTCTAAAGCACTTAATTATCTTTTCACACAAGCCCCTTTGAGACCTGTCAGCTTCTTTGTATTGTTTATAAAAAAGTTGCATATTAAGATTTCAGGATTGCGCACCTGAAGTCAAACTTGCACATACACATGGCCTATTAAAAGGAAAACTTATAAATGACAGGAGGAGAAATGAAGGAATTTGACTTGGTAAGACTTCTCAATTAAGTAAAAGAAGAAAAAAATTAAAATTGTCCCTTTACAAAGATTCCTGGAAAAATGGAAAGATTTTGAGGCTTTGGATTAATTTTGCCAAAGACTAAAGAAAAAAAACACCAATAGGTAAATAGCTTGTATTATTTATTCTTGTTTCATGACACTAGGATTCAGAGTCAAAACGTAGTCTCTTTCCAATGAAAAATGCATTTAGGCATTCCAAGTAAAAAAAGAAAAAAAGAAGCTAAATTTTTCAAAATCTCCCATGTTCCCTAGAACCCTAGAAAGTATTGCTAAAATGTAGAGAAAATTTTCTTAGTTGAGTGAAATGCTGTAGTCAACATAATCTGAATTATAAAAACTATATAAATTATTTTTAAGCATTTTGGAAGATTTTCAATGTAAAGCTGTTGAGATTATCCCTTAAATGTCATTGGAAAATAAGATGTCATTCATGATGTTTAAACTCTTGTGAAACACTAACTGTCCCCGTAAATTTTGGTAACACAGTATTACACCCTTTAGCTACAACAGCTTGATGACTGGATGCATGCAAGACATATTTTACCACGCTTAGGATTTCCTGTCAGATTTGAAGATTTCAACTCATTCATGTAATTTTGCACCATTCTTTCCACATAGCATAAAGCATGTATTGTCTTTGTGTAATATTATCTTGAAAATAGTTAGGAGCATTGTCCCACATACTCACCAAGACAGTGAGTTAGTTAATCTAGTAGTGACAGAATTCTGAGTCTGAACATGAAATATGTCTACCACAAGTCTTAACTATCATTTTTTGTCTTATAGTAAGGTAATTGTAAATAGTCAGTATATTTGTAAAACAGTAGGTAGTTCCCAAGCATTTTCCAAATGACAAAATCAACAACCTTCCTAAACAATCCCGTTTTTAAACACATTGAGCTCTTTTTGAACATAAGCATAAATAATAAATAAAAATCCTAAAAAATAATAATCCTTCTTTTCAACAGTTTCTGTAAGACATATTAGTATTTTCTTGGTATAACACAGAATCAAGCTTCTGGAAATAAAACAAATTTGAGACACTGCAGCATATTATACCATGCACATACCAGCTTCCTTTCTTTAAGACAAGACTTATTAATCATACCAATTATGTATGTGTGAAATACTGTCTTTTGTCTGAATTTGGAGCAGTTAAAATTTGGCATTGTGATGATTAGCAGAAATAGCAGCTGCATACATTACATTTAGGAGGTATCAGGACAGCTACGTTATCCTGCAGCTGCAAAGTGACTAAATATCTGTGCAGACAACCAAGGGATCAAGCTCATTAAGATTTTTGCTACATTGCACAAAATAGCGTGTTCTGAAGAAGAGGAATTGGAGGATATTAGATAAAATTATTTTGCCTGGGTTTTTTTACACCAACTTAAATTTTGTATGTGTCAAGCAATCCCTTCTACTAAGTAAATTTGGAAACAAAGCTACATGAAAACAAATTAAGTTCTTTACTTCAGGTAATGATTTCCAGGATGGGGAAACTGATCAACTAGAAATCTCAGTGCAATTATTTCTAAACCAAATTCTTTGTGTGCTTCATACTCCTTAATTTATTTGCACTAAAAAAGAGTCATAGGTTATAAGTAGTTTTATTAGTGCATTCTAATAATAAAACAAAATAGAATATGGCACCAATAGCACCATCTGTAATTACAGTTTCTCCTTTTAAATTATTTCAGTTGTGGTTTGATGTCATGACTTAATGGAATTGCAGGTCCTCCATGAAATTTGGTCCATCTCTATGTCTCAGATGCTTAGTTCTCGATTATGAGCTGTCACAGAAGCTTTAAACCTTTCCAATCTACTTTACCCTTTCATTTTCTGCAATCACTCCTAAACTGCTTTGGTGTTTTGGAGAGCTGCTCCTCTTCCTGCTCAAATGATTGCTCTTTTGCACTGCTTAAGAAGTTTACTGCTCCCGAGATTTTTTTTGTCCTTTAGCATCATTACTGTGACTTTGCATTTATCTCTAGCAGCAGCAATTGCATGAAACGTGCAATAGAACAGCTCTGTACTGTGAGTTTTGCTTTATGTATTTTGTCAGACGGTGAGTGATATGTTGTCAGAGGACCTCAGTTTCTAGATATTCCATGTTATAGCAAGCAGCAGCCTATAAAGACCAAGGATGTGTGTATTATATGGAATGGATATGCTAATTGCTTTCTACAGACCTTTATCTCATCCATCTGAACCTTTTTTCCTGCCAAAGTAAGCATAGAATTAAGAGGAAGAGAAAGGTTTGGGTAGGTCTCAGACAGTATACCAGGAGAGATTTTTCTTTGCAAAAATTTCACTGTAATATACAATTATACAGCTCCTAGAGTTCCTTAAATTATGTCTTCTACTTTTAGTCAAGCTAGGGATGGAAAAAAAGTAAAAGCTTGATGGTTCTCCAACCATCCTCTAGAGTGTATTTCATAATTTAGTTATAAGCAAGAATCACAGAACTGCATATTACAGATATTTATTTTAGAATGTTATACATTCTCCATAAATGTTTGCTGTGGGTCAGACTTCGAACAGTCTATTTAATTATTTTTTTAGTAATTGCCACTTAAGCTCATCTTGAATGTGAGCATTAGGGGGAAGAAAAGAAGATGGTTACCTCTCTTCCTGTATTTTGAAGATATTTAAGATATCTTCCTTCCATAATTAAATTATCCCTGTTCTACTTTTCCATACTCTGTAAATTCTAATCCTATTCGTTGAGCAAGATGAAAGAATAGTTAGTGACAATGTTCTTCCTCCTTGAGAGAGAAGCAGATTACATTTAAATTAATTCTGTTTTTCAGTAGCCCAAATTAGGCTTCTCAATTTTTTGTAAAAGAGCAAAAATCTCCTTCCAACAGAATTTCACATAAAATTTATTTAGTTAGTTCTATGTGTTAATTGTAGTTCTTTTCACCTGAAAGCAAAAACTTAGAATGCAGTATGTGTCACCCAAGCCTGAAAGACTTGCTAGTGTATTACAGCTATCTCAGTAAGATTCTTACTATGTGTGTAGTAAAATTAAGACAGAAGACAAAAATTTTCATCAGTATTTCTAATGTTAATTCATAAAGAGAAATACATTCTCAGGACATAAATCCCATCCTTTGTTGAAAAGCAGAAATGAGGTAGAAGAGAAAGAATAAGGAATGAAAATTGTGTACACTGTGTGTTAGATAATTGTAAAAGCATAATTATATTAGAGCAGAAACAGCAAATCAGATTTACCCAGTTTTTCTCAAACTTGAAGCACTACCTCAAGTTCCTTTCTAGATATAGATAGTCTCAGATTTATAGTCCAAATAAATAGAAAGAGGACATCCGTCCCTTGTATTCAACTGAGATGTAACCAAAGTCATCACAAGGAAACACCTATCTTGCCTACCATAGTCTGCCTACAGCAGGCACTCTATCCTACACCATGCTTATTTTTCTGCTTTCTCAACCTTCACAACTGCAACCTCTCTAGTGTAGAACAAGAAATACTGCTTTCATGTCAGTCTTAAAGCCTCAATTTTATAATTTTATCTATATGTCAGGAGATGTTCAACTTCATTAGATATTTGCAGACTGTCCTGGTTTTGCTATCTGCCATCCTCTGATAACCTATTGAGCAATTCATACTTTAAAAAAACCACCACCCCCCCAATTAAAAAAAAAAAAAAAAAAAAAAAAAA
>VXBI01007026.1:0-20781 GCA_013397375.1 Toxostoma redivivum | reverse complement strand
AAAAGAAAAAAGGAAAAAACCAACCAAACAAACAAAAACAAACAAACAAACAAAATCGCCCAAAACCCACAAAAAAACAAACACAACAAAAAAATATTGGAAAAAAAAAACACTACAAAAACCACTACAATTATTTCTTGGCGAGCTGAAACAATTAAAAGAAATACCAAAACGATATGAACTTACAGTATCTGTCTAACAGCGAAAGACAAGAGAAGCTCAATCAACATCAGTTCAATACAAGCAGAAGTTGCAATCCAACTCTAAGTAATCAAAGAGACAAAGAAAAACATAAGTGTCGAAGGAATAGAAGGAATGGTAACTGAGAGCTGAAACTACTAGAAAGTTATAATTTCTGTAATGGAGGTAATTAAACAGCAGAACATTTTACAATATTTTTCAGCTGATATCTTTACATTAACTCTTGATGTCTCTAAATAGGAAACTACAAATTTGAAATAGAAGCCAATAGAGAATACCAATTTGTATTTTATCACGGTAACATCTGGCCCTGAAATCAATTGCATCTATTTTGCTTATCTGTATTTTGTTCTGTTCTTGGGTTGGCTGAACAACATATTAGGAAAACTTAATATTAGCAATGCATCAAGTGCATTACACATAGTTTCATATAACCACAGGGAAAATTTCACATGGGCTTGTGAAAATCTTGAACACATACCTCATAGAGCGTAAACAAGGTGCTCTCAGGCATATAGTGCTGTGTGTGCAGTCTGACTGCACAGTGGAATTTAGGAGTAATGACAGAAGACATATCTGGGGATGCTCAAGATCTGTATTTAGACCTCCCAGTACTCTGCACAGTTATCACATATGACCTTCTGCAGTTTCTGCAATACCTCTATCCCACAAATAAAAAGCAAATGTCATGAGAAACTTTAGGTTTCCTAAACCAGTCTTCCTTTGACCATTGACAATGAGGACCTATTTTCATAGAAATTATAAAAAAAGAAAATACAAATCCCTTAATATCCCTGCATGAAAAGTAACTTAATATATTTCTTTAACACATTTATAGCATTTATTTTCCTTGTACATTTTTTCTTTGATTCACTAAAGCACTCAAAACAGCCAAAGAAAAGCAAATGAAAATAAATAAATTAAAGAAGATGAAAAGCAGCCTTTAAACATAGCCTTGATTTACAGTTTAATGACCTAATGAAGAGAATAATTGTCTATTTCATCTGGGGCCTGCTGTTTCTATGTTATATTAAATTAATTATATATGGAAATATTGGTATTCCAAGACAAAATTGTGACTTTCCTTATACAATGCTTAACAGAAACTCAAGTTTTATTAGTACAGACATGTGGACAACATTTTTTTTTCAGTTTTTGATTATTCTTACTCCAAATATTTGCACAGAAAAGAAACATAATTCAGTTTTGACCAGAAAAAGATTCTGCAGGGAAATTATTTGAATGCCAAATTTAAAAAAAAATGCATTTCACTCATTCATATATGTATCAAAACACGCAGAAGAGGTACAAAGTAATTGAATTTTTTTTTCCTTAAAAAAATGAATGTTAATATTATTTTGTGCTTTACTCTGCAGGGTTTTTTTGCTCATTATTCCTAAAAAATGCATTTTGTCTAAACTGTTAATAGCTATCAGTCGTGTTTGTTGGCACAGTTACACCAGTACAGAAAAAATTATAATATTATGATAAAGAAAAAAGAAAGAAAGAAATAAAAACAATTAAACACATCACAGACAATGAAACCTAGAATTTGTGAGGGAGATTCCTATCCCATTTATAACAAGAAAAGTCTGTATACACTCACTTTCCTCTCTCTGAACTTGGTTTTTCTGTAATAAAAATGTCTATTAAATACTTAATATTTTACCTATTCTTACTCCTCAATTGAATTATAGCTTTAAAAGATATAGAATTAGATTAAAAAAAAAATTGGAGGGGATAATTTTTGCAGTAAAAACAAAATGCAGGTTTCTACATGCAACGTGTGGTCTATTTAATAGCAAATTTTATGGCTGTGGTCTTTGAAAATTAGGTGGAGAGTGATGTAAATTTTAACAGCACAGTCATCCGTATGAATATGATAAAAGAAGAAGCAAAAATTTTCCCTGTCCTTCAGTCAATTTCTAGTTTTAGAACTGATACAATTCAAGGTGGAATACCTGGAGAGTGTTAATAACTTTTAATGCCAATATGTGTTAATTCAGTAAAAGGTCATGCTTCAAATGGTATTTTTGAAAGAAGGGAATGTTAGATTTTTTTAGAATTCTTTTTTTTATTATTTTTCTTCTTGAGAACAAGGGCATTCTGTATATGCTTCAGGAAAGACTAGTCCTGACAAGAATTTCTTCTATATACAAGAGGCTATCACTACACTTAAACTTCAACTAAGCCTTAAAAGTAGACTACATGCACAGAGAAGAACTGAGACTTGATTTGTGCAAGTCAAGTTCTTTAGCATGTGTATGTGTCATGGTTTAGGAATGGTACTCCCCAGTTCAGTGCTCCCCCCAAGACTCTCTCAACCACACTGCCTCTCACTCCTCCCCTGCAAACCCCCGACACCTCCCCTTCCTCCTGCAAGGGGCTGGAGGAGAGCATTGGAGGCACTGAAGGTGGGGATGATGGGCTGAGAGAAGAACAAATTGACTGGAAACAGATATGAGATAAGAAAGCCAACAGTAACAGCAACAATACTTAGAACAAAAGTGTCCAAAAGAGAGATGGTGATCCATACGTAAAAAATGCCCTCACCACAGGCCTGGAGCCATCCCCACCCATAGCCACAGCTACCCTGACTGCTCCCTCTGGCTGGGAATTGGCATTGCCCCGTTACTCCCTCCACCACACTTACTCACTTCTGCACTGAGAAATTGCCTTACCCCCGCTCCAGGAAAGATGTGATGGGGTAGAGAATAGCTTCTAGGTCCTGGACATGCCCCTCCTGGCTGGAAACAGGACGGTGTGAACATGTATGGCTCTATAAAGCTTTTATTGTCCTCAACTTTTGTCCAATAAATCTCTGTTTTTTGAGGGGAATTTGTATGAGGAGTGGCTGAGGTATCCATAGACAATTCTTTTACTCAAAACGTACATAGTGCAATTATGCTGAAATACATGCCACACAAAATGAGATTTTTTTTTTGGAGCAATGTTCTTTTAATTACATTTATTGGAGGAGTATTCAGTAATTTATAACACAAGAGTTTGTTTCATGCCTTCCTAATTGGATAATTATACCTGCAAGAGCTATGGAATAACATGGGAGAACATTATTTATGGGAAATCTTGCCACAAATTAGTGCTACCTTTAAGAAAGCATGATTCTTATTTATGGCATTAGTAATTAATTAGTCTTTCACAATTTCACATTGAAACATATACATGCAAAACCAATGTAAGCAAACCTCTCAAGGAAATTTGACATAAATTGTTATAATTTAACTGCCCTGAATTACTTTTATAATCTTTATCATCACTTGCATACCCATCCTTTTTCAAAATGTGAAACTGAAATATTTGCACATTTCACTTTACCATCTTGCATGCTAAGATGATAAAGACTTTCCTTCTTTTTATTACATGATGGCTATCCACAGCTAATGCTAATTTTGACTTGTGCATTTGCAAGAATGTAATTGCTGTGTCAGCATTTGATTATGGCTATTATGGTCAATGAAACACCATTTTAAAAAGTATTTGCCTTATAACTTCATTACTCTTTTACTCAACTGTGCATCCTATAATCTCCAAAAGCCATCTTCTCTCCAGTTTCTGTGACCCTGTAGCATTTAAAGCACAAGCAAAAGAGCACAAAATGTCCTGGCACTCTTACTTCTCAATATTAGATCAGTGGATACACACTATTACCATGATAAATTTTCTGCTTTATTTCAAAATGTATGTAATATTCAAAGAGATGTAATAGGAAATAAGCAGTTCTTGAAAATTGTGATTCATAAACAGAACAATAAAATAGGCTGAATTTTGATAAGTCATTTATGCCAACTTATTCCAAGTGACCTTTGTAACTCAATCACTCTACCACTCATGTATTATGAAGGCATTAAAGCTTATGTAAATAAGATATTCTGCATGATACTGGTATATATGGACTCAAATGCAAACACTGGATGTAAATACAAAGGACAGATACAAATTTCATCACTTCCATTGACCATTAATGTCTTTCATCATAACTTTTTTGTAAGGGAAATTTACAAATTTCAGAAAACAGTTTCACATCCTACCCATTAACTCAAGATTTTAGAAATTGAAATCTATCAACATGTATATAATAAGAGGCATACAGAAATGTTGTCATGTGAGTGTGAATTTACCATGAATGTGTGTTAGCGTATATCTTTAATTCATATGTCTTTAAAGCAATGATTACTTTTCATTATAAATCAAAATTCAGGAAAATATGTCAGAAATAAGCAGACAGTTATCTCTTAAAACAGGTCTTTAATTGATTCTGCTTTGATCTTTGACAGAAAATCAAAAGGAAAAAAAAAGAAAGAAACCTCTCCAGAAATCCTGTAACTGTAAGCGGCAAAAGTGTTTTGCTCTATAAAGTCAGGTATAGTGTCAATTAAAGTGCTTTTCTATATGAAGTCACATATTTAGTCATGTAACTAGAAGGAAAAGTTTGAAAGGCATCCGTCTGCAAACTTCTTTGGAATTTTTTGAGGAAGAAGCCATGGATATAGTTAATAATTAAAATATCACAAAAGGTGGAGAAGAAAATAACAATGATCATGGAAAATAGTTCTCTGGGGATTTGATTCAATTCCTCTTTTGTAAGAGTTGCTGTTTTTGAGTGAATACAGGAAAGGAAAAGTATCCTGTTTTCTCTGGAGAGTTGCAGAATGGTTTTGCAGCAAGAAAAAGTTACTGTCTTAATTTCCTTTGGCAGGTGAAATGTTGTTTACTGTATCTAGAAAAAAGATCCATTTCTTCCAGGACTTAAGTAAAAATGTAATAGATTGCATTAAATTAATATTTAAGATAATTCTGCTTCAAAAAATTTGTCCCCAAACATTTTTCCCAAATGACAATTAAAAACTGTGAGAAAGAATTATTTTCCATTGCAACTTTTCCACAAAATAATTATAAAGATGGTGAAATTTCTGGAGTCTTCTCAGACTTAAGACATGTAATATTGAGCAAGGGATATGTATCATATTCTTAAAAAAATACAGAAGTGTTCAGGACAATTTCTAGATTGCTGTAATAGAAAGCCAGCAGAAAAAAACCCTTCACTGCTATATATCCAATTTAATTTGGTAAGCATGAGAAAATATTTTTAGTGGAAAGAAGTCCAAATGGCTCTACAATTTAGTCACAGTGTCATTGCTTAAACCATGCACATATGCCCAATAAATAGCATGGATTTAGCAGAGTAGTTAGTTCATTCCTCTACAGTCAGAGGCACATTCTTGTGATCCCACTTCAGTTTTGATTAAAAGAAAATCATATCTGAAAAATCAAAAACAAAATCAGCCTTGCTTCTAACCTCCTCAAATTTGATGCTTCCTTATTCAACCAGGAGAAAACAAGTGTTCAGTATTGATCAATCACTGAAGTTGAATTTTGAGAACACTGTCTGAGAAGTGAACTTGCTGGCCCTTAGTTACTGTCCATCATAGAAATTTGGTACATATTATTTTTTTAGCTTTGTAGGTATCACTAAATACCTGGGCAGCTTTCTGTGCATAAAAAAAGTCAGATTAGCAGCAAAAGGGTAAAGTCCCCTGATCATTTTTTTCCTAGTTGAGGTGGTCTGAGGAATTGTAAGAGCTGTCTTAGTAAGAGAAAGGATGGAATAGCAGTGGTTATGCAGACCTGCTGTATAGAAGCAGTTCTATGGGATCTATACTACATAGATTTTGGTTTAGAAAGAAAGCAATCAAACTGAGTTAGTTCAAATTGTAGAATGCAATTTTTTACAGAAAAATATACAGGGGTGATAAGTTTCAGTGCAGGTTATGCTGGTCATCTTATTCTTTTTTGCTGTGAGCTCATGGCTAACTCCTAATTTATCATCAAGTGCTCTGATGTGAAAGGCTAAGTAGAAGTAGCTAGCTGGGACTACCATGAAGTGGTCACTTGAGATTATCATCCATGAGGAACAGTCAGTTCCTAAGGAACAGAAGGGCGGCAGCAGCAGCAGGGTTGTTGTTTTTATGTGATTAAGAAAGAACTTTTGCTAAATGCACTAGGATCTAGGTTGTAATATTATAGGTAAAAGGAAAATAGGTATTTTTAAATGCTTATTCAATTAAACTGTTTAATCTTTCAAGTGCAAGAGCCTCTGAAAGAACACTGATGAATGGTGGCAATAGACAGAATGGGAAAAAAAGGAAAAAAAACCAAAACAACTTTAATTAAGCCTTAGATCAGCTTGAAACTGCATCATGCTGAAGACCTTCCTTTAAAATTTTATCATTGTTTAAGTAGATAAATAATGTTACATCATAAATACATATAACATAAATTATATAATTAGCCATGTATGAGAGCCTGCTTACCAAGATTTTCCCATCTCTCGTAACTTTCTTTATGATGCTTTTTATTGAAACATTGGATAAGCCAAATAATGTCAACACAATATTGACAAACACCTTTTCTGCAATCACAGTCTTAAGATTTCTTTTAAAAATAAACAGGAATAGATTTTTCTGTCTCATAAAGTTTCACAAAGATCCATTATTAAAAAACTTCGCATAATTTTCCATAATCCAGTTGAAAGTTTTCAATATTCATGCATGGCAACCCACAACCCACCAACAGCCCACCAGAGGTTGTAAAGAGTAACTTTTTGGTTGTAAAGAGTAACTTGATTTGGAGGTTCAGTTAACAATGTCACACTTCTACATATACCCAGTCAGACTCACTAGATTTACAAGAACCACTAGGCCAATTCAGCCTTACCATCTGCCTTTCAGGTCCATTGTACTTGGAAATCTCTCAATAGCTACTCTTAAATTAGTGTATCATCCATCAGCTTTCTATTCAGTCAAGAAAGTGGATCTACATTCTAGGGATGGAAGGAAGTAAATGAATTTATTTATCTGTGCATATTTATTAGTTTATGTTATGTGAATAAATGCTGCACCCACTTTCTGTGAAGCCACCTTTCATCATTAAATGCTTTTATATTTGTGTGTCTCTTCTTAATTCCAAAGCCAAATTATTCCTGTGATGTACTGCCTTGCAGAGGAAGACAGTTAGCAGTAAACATTAAAAAAAGTAAATGTTTCAGTGGAGCAATTAATGATAGAAAAACTGAAAATATTTTTCATATTGACTGCATACAGATGCAAGAAAACTCTTCTAATTTATACCGGCTCAAAGATCACCTGAAACTGATGTGCAAAAATATCATAATCTCCGTAGTTGTCTTGATTTTACTATGAAGATTGACAACAGAAATATTCATGTGGCTTCAACAGAATTTATCTTGGAAGAACTGTGAGTTCTAATTGTTTTCACACAATTCAGTAAACTATATGAAAATCTGCAGCAATGAATATATGACGATCATAGTCCAAGCTTAGAGATAAGGCTACAAACTCCTCTTAAAAAATTATTTATTCTTAGAAAATATCGTTTATTCCAATGACTTTTGATTTAATCTCTAATAATCTACTTTGATGCATTCACTAATTCTTTAATGAGAATTTCAAAATTATGTAATATATGGTAGTACATAGGAAAACACATGAGAAGATAAAAATTCAGGCCTTTATCTTATTCTGCCATTTCTAGACTGAAATCTGATCTGTGAAAAACTGAAGCAAGTGTAATTAAATACTACTTAATTATGGAACCACAGTGCTCAGAGACTGCTAAGGTAGGCTTAAGAACTGGAGAGAAGTCTAAATTCAGACAGTGTACATTCACCTGATTGATTTTGAATCAATTAGAACAACTCTGAAGCTGATACATGAGGTAATAAATTTCAAAGAATAAAAAGAGGAGCATAGGGAAAGTCCTCCTATGTCATGAAATGGAGACAACACTATGTGGTCCTACCCTTTCTGACTAGACCACATGAAGGTAGAAATAAGCAGCAAGGACCCTTTTGTCAAGAGTTAAATGATTCTGCATTTTCAGGCCTCAACAGAACTTCAATTGCAGATACTATATAACATTTTTGTGAGGGACTAGGGAAAAAAATACATCCTTCTATGGATTTCTATGTGTCTATATTCTGTCATTGATAACGTGTGCATATGGAGAAGAGATGTGTACCCATCTCTGCAAGGAAGAGTTTTTTAATTGCTTCCTAAAAACATTTTCTGTATGTCAGGGTGGCATGAAATTAGTTGATATATTATGAGTTGAATATGTCTTTCTTAATCTTTTGATTTGATTTTAGACTTTCTTGTTTTACACAGTAAAAACACAAAATCTCAAAGAAAATAGGATCAGTGATGGAAACTGTCAAACCAGAGTTGTTCCAAGGGCCTGAAGGAATTTTCACTTTCTTCGAGGAAGATGTCATGTGCAGAATGCTTGTGTGAGTCCTACAGACAAATATACTTCACCTATTTGAGCCAATGCACTGGATTGACTGAAATATTGGCTGAGATTTAACTTGTTAGTTTAGGATTCCAAACCCCCCATAGTGATTTTTAACAAAAATGTGTGCAAAATAATCTCAGCTTCACAGTGTGATGAGTGAATTTCAAGGTGCTTTTAAAACTGCTTTTAATGTTTTTATTTATTTATTTGATTTTTAATTGTGGCTTTTCATTCTTAGATTCACTATATATGTGTTTAATGGCTACTTGCTCTTTAAAAGATTCCTGGAAAACACATGCACTTTCTTACTCCACTGAACTGCAAGCTCTGAAAGCACAAGTTCACTCAGGTATTTGTATTCTTTTAGGCCCTGTTTCCAAATCAATTCTGACATGAAAGTGTAACTAATTCAAGGAGAACTCAGGGGAAAGTGCTGCCAAATGAACTGGAAAGTCATCATCACATTTTCCTTCCTTAACAAGTAGAAAGAGCTGTTAAATTTTTCAAACAGTCATACCAGCACCAGGCAACCTGAGATGACTCGTCATGCTAGAGAAAGACATGTTAGATTAGATTTACTCTTGGAGACCTTAAGTCTACTCTTATAGTACTGCAATGAATCTTTTCACAGGTCTGACTGCTGAACTTGACATAGTCTTGTGAATAAGCACTAGGTAAGATTTGCTTTGAGGTTTAGTTATCTCTGCAAACCACTGGGCTTTCAAGTGGAAGGTGGGGAAAATAGATGGGCTCATTCAGTTTCCTCATCTCAGAGTACCAGTTGACTTTGATGTTGGAAAAGAGCAAAGAACTCGCAAATCTTCAGAAACACTTGCAAATTCTTATGTCCTGTAAGACAGTTGCAGTAGTTCTCAAATCAACACTTCTTAAGGCTACTGCTGCCCAGCTATTTGTGTTATGGAGGAAAGCAGTTATGCTGAATCCCACCAGCAGCTGCTGCCTGTGACAAATACCAGACTGGGGTACCAAAAGCCTTTGACAGTCTCAGAGAGTCAGCCCAGCACCCTCCCTTGTGTCTGGACAGTACTGCTGGAGAGAGCTCTTTGATTTTAAAACCCATCATCAAATGCTGCCTCTGGCACATTTTGATTCTGAGCAATTGGATTACTGAGCAAGGCCCAGCTACAGCCTTTACTGCCATGCCATTTATTTAAAAAGATTGAACTTGATGTAGGAGGTTATGAGAGAACTTTACAGAATCTCATGTCCTTGGAAGTTGTTTCTTCCCTCTCTCCTTCCTGGTCATAGAGTCAACAAGACACACACACAGACACAAAAATCAAACTCCCAAAAATCAAGAAAATATAAAATTTAAACAAGTTACGCTCTCTTCATCAAAGATAAAGGGAGCAGGAGAATTTTGAGGCACTCCAGTAGGTTCCGGTACCAGGGTAAAGGACCTGAATGTGACAAAGGCTGCATTGCAGAATGGCTGGTGATAGATATAGGGAGAAAAATCTTTGTCTTTTTCCCATTGTCAATTGTGCCCAGCCCAAGGCTGGCTGGTCCTCAGCAGCACTGGGAAGGAAGGTAATGTAGCAAAGTTCTTCCTATGGAATATCCTGTAAACAGCAGTCACCTCTGTTAAGCAAAATCCAACAATATCCTCACTGAAGGCAAGTCTGGGGCAGGAGGTGTGAAGCATCTCTGGTCACAGTGGACTTCTAGACAATCTGCCTTTTTTAATGTTTATTTGTCCATTTTGAAAGCTGATGGAAAACTGCCCAAGGATGGGCAAGTATATGAAGAAATGCTGATGTGCAACCTGCTGTCACTCAACTCAAAATGGTGTTGCAACTGAGATAGTCTATGTCTGGTTATCTAAAACCATTCAGAGAAACCAATTTCTGCCACAATTTATTAACACTACCTACAACTTTTGCCTTTTCAGATGATCTGCAGGAAATATCTAGCCAAATGAAAAGCTGAATATGGTATACCAAATGGGAAAGTAGGAAAGAAAATCATAAATAAAAGAAGTAAGGTACTGTAATTTTGTATTTTAACATATCTGGGATCAAACATTGAAGTTATAAGGTAGAGCCTATCTTCAGAATGTCCTTCAGAGGACAGAAGACAAGAAATTCAGGATGTCTTTTAATTTTATTTAAGTAATATTGTGTAATATATGGGATATGCTGCCTGATTTTTAAAATTTCAACTAACCTTCACTTGAAACAAGTAAAAAGTTTCTGAGAAAGCTTTCGTGTTGGAAACATTGAAGGACTGGGAAGGGTGCATTTCTGAACTGGAAAAGTTCCTATGGACCAAAGAATTTAGATTAATTATGCTAAGTATTTACAGACTGAAAGAAGTACCTATGAATTTTCATCTTTCCAAACCTAGATATATCTTTAAGAAGTTATCTGTCTTCTACTCATTATGAAAGCATAAGTTTGTTGATTTTCATATGCAGTTTCCCAAACTTACACCTATTTAAAAATAAGTACTTAAACATCCTAATATTAAGGGTTTTCTGTTTCTTTCCTTAAAGTAGATCTCTAACAGCTCATTAACATCCCTCAAGCTAAAATAATCAAATGTTTTAATAAAATGTCTAAGTTATTTTTCATTTTTTGCTTTTCAATATATTATTTCTGCTTGCTTTCATGGTTGAATATTATGAGATCAAGCTATGATATGATTCAATGAGGAAGGTTTCCCAAAAAATGTTATAGTGCTCTTACATACTCAGCTATGACATTTGAGGAAGACGGTGATATAAATCTCTTGATAACAGCGACACTCAGTTTATTCTGCAAATATTCTTATTCTCATTATTGCCCAAAAAAAGATAATTCATAACTTTTGGCAATTTCTAGATCTATTTAATGTATTTTAATGTTCACAATTATTCTTTAGAGATTTAATGTATTTTATTATTCATGCATCACATGCAGAGCAACAGGGGATCAGACCAGCAGCATGGGTTAGTGAAAGGCAGGTCCTATTTGACCAACCTGATCTCCTTCTGTGACAAGGTGTTACACTCACTGGATGAGGGAAAAGGCTATGGATCTTGTCTATCTGGACTCTGGTAAAGGCTTTGACACTGTTACCTAGAGCATTCTCCTGGACACACTGGCTGCTCATGGCGTGGACAGGGGCACTGTTTGCTGTGTTAAAGACTGGCTGGATGGTCAGGCCCAGGGAGTGCTGATGAATGGAGTTACACCCAACTGGTGGGCAATCACAGGTGGCCTTGCCCAAGCCTCTGTGCCAGAGCCAGTTCTGTTCAATGGTCTAAATGAGCAAATCACAAGGGCATCATCAGCTGGTTTGAAGGTGATACTAAGTGAGTGTGCTGATCTCTTGGAGATTAGGAAGGCTCTAAAGAAGGGTCTAGACAGGTTGCATCCAAGCCCAGCTGTGTGAGGTTCAAGAAGGTGAAGTGCCGAGTCCTGCTCTTGGGTCTCAACAGCCCCATTCACTGCTACCAGCTTGGGACAGAGTGTCTGGAAAGCTGCCTGGGAGAACAGGACTTGGGGGTGATGGTTAAAAGCAGCTGAACATGAGCCAGCATGTGCCCAGGTGGCCAAGAATGCCAAGGGCATCCTGGCTATCAGAAATAGTACGGCCAGCAGGACCAGGGAAGGAATCATCCCCTTGCACTTTTTCCTAGTGACGCCTGACCTTGAACTCTGGGTTCATTTCTGGGCTACCCACAACAAGAAAGCTATTGAGGTGTTGGATTGTGTCTAGAAAGGGCCAGTGGAGCTGACAAAAATGTCGGCAGAATAAGTCCTGTGAGGAGAGGATGAGGACGCTAGAGATTTTTTAGCCTTGAAAAAAGGACACTCAGGGGAGATTTACTCTACATTTACCTGAAAGGACAGATAACAAGGACCTCATTGTAGCAAGGTAGGGGATGGTCTCTTCTCCCAAATAATAAGCAATAGTGATATCAAAATTGGTTGAATAGAAACTTTCTAATAGAGTTTTGAGTATTAGATAGCAAGCATTCTTCACTGCAGTTCACTGATCATAAGATCCTTCCTCTAATTGAGGGCACCAACCATCAGGTGAACAGAGCTTTGTTATGCACACTTATTACATATTCATTAACTATCCCAGCTTACTTGATATTGTTACTGAAAAAGGAATTATATTTATCTTATTTTGCAGATAAAAATAACAGAATAAAAGTACATATATGTATTCCTTTATTTTGCATAGTTAAATCTCTTACTGGAAATCCTTATATGATCATTTAGGGGTCTTCTTTAGTGGTCTTCAGCATCCCCTGCTGTAACATTTTAGGTGGTCATTCCTTGACCTCAGCTCCTGAGTAAGCACAATACTGGTTTTTTGCATGACTCCTGCTTTGTCAGCCTTACAGATCTGAGCTAGCATCCTGCTTGCCGAGGTTCCATCCCTTATCTACTTTTCTCAAGCTGTTTTATTCTGCTTTTATTCTTCTGTTCTACCATCCTTACCAGTAGAACAACAGGAAACAGCATCTAGGTGTCTCAGAGAAGATTTAGATTTGAAATAATGAAAAATCTCTTCTCTGAGAAAGGGTTGTCAAGAGCTAGAACAGGCAGCCCAGGGACATGATTAAAACACCATCCCTAGGAGTATTTAAAAGACAGGTAGGCTTGGTGTTTAAGGAAATGGTTTAGTGGTGGACTTGGCAGTACTGGGTTTCCAACTGGATCTTAAATGTCTTTTCCAAACTAAACAATTATTTGATTATATGAATTAGGTCTTAAATGAAAAAGATCTATATTCTATTTATTCAATTTGGTTTTGCCTTGTATTTTCTTTTTCAAATTTCTCTTTTGGCATGAAATGGTTACTAGATTCTTTAGTATGTAATTACCTAGACTGTTAAAACAAATTTTGGGATGTGCTTATAATTCAAAGCAACACAATACACCAAACCTTTAAAAATGTTTTCTCTGTAGGGAAGAAATTAAAAGCCCTGTCCATTCTGCCTTGCACAAAAATTACAACAAAACTGTTTCAAGTAAACTGGTGAGTCTAATAAATTCTAAAGAATAATGATACATTAGGATCTGAATTTTCAGTAAATCTCGGTTGTCTTTTTTCTCAAATTTTTCAATGTTTTTTATGCACACATTCATATACTCAGATTATTCTTTCTATGGTAATGCAAATCTAAACCAAAGAAGGTAGACATAAAAAATTATAGGGTCAGAGTTTCTAGATAAGGGCTCTTGGATCAAAGCCCTACCTAGCCTATCATCCCATCAGTTGTCAGGCAGAAGATGTCACAAAGGGGAAAATAAAACAAATGAAACATTATCTTCATGGTTTCTGGTGACAACAGTTGAGACTTTGACAGTTCCTGCGTTTAATGCCTATCTTGGACTTACATTCTATCAATTTCTCTGATCTTTTTTGATACCTATGTACATTCTTAGTCACTAACAGTATCTGGAGCATATAATTCCACAGAATATTCCTTTTCTCCATGATTTTAATAATTATTTAACTAAAATTTTCCAATTTGTATTTTCCAGAACTTCTAGTTATTAATCAGAGTGGATTAAAAATTTTACATTTGTTATTTTATATTATTACCTTGACATAAAACTTGTCTCCAAATAGTACTCTTTCTTCCCACAAGTTCATTATTTCACTGTATATATTTCTGGGACAAAGTTAAGAACAGACACAATATTTGGATTGAGAGATCAGTAAACCCAACAGTTTTCTTTTTTAACAATGTCAGGACTTTCACTTGGACCTATCTTGGCTGTCTCATTCCTTAGTTTATTACTGAGAAATAATGTCCTTCCAAGTACTGGCATCTACTATCTTGTACTAAAAGTGACTTGTATCCACAATTACACAGAGAGAGTACTAATTACACATTGAGACTACTAATCTGTTGCCATTATTGTCTTTCAACCAAGATGTAGGGTCATCACAGCATTTCAAGAAGAGCTCTTAGCAATCTACAGTATACTGCTTGAACTAATATTGCAGTAAGATTAATTGAGCATTAAACTGTGGGACAAATGGTGTTGCTGGCCATATTTGAAATCTCCTTAAACTTAAAATATATATTTAGCAATGTTATATGAATCATAATTAAGATTTTTTGAAGGGACAAAGGGAAAGAATATTCCAAATAGTGCATTTCATAAATTAATATAAGTAAGTTATCTCTTCCTGTTATGATTATGAACAGCTACCAAAAGAATGCAGTTTCAGAGATGCTATTTTGCCTGGAAACTTTCCAGGAAATATAAAAAGGAACCACTAACCTTTAGAACCACAAAAATAAGTGTCTAAAAATGTTATTTACTTACTACTTTTTTAGCAGTATCTCCAGATGGCTGAATAATTAATTGTATAGGCACTGCAAATAATCTATTATTTTTCCAAAAGTCCATAACAATTCTTACTAAGACATTTCAGCTTATTGGGTCAAGGCTTGTACTGAGAGACTTTAGCTTATGGATCACTGGTTTGGCTGATTGTAATAGCTTCAGCCTAATAATTCAAAGTCAATGTATCATACCTTTTTATATCCACCCTTAAGAAGAAAAAAATCCCAACAAAATACCAATGTTCAAGAACAGAAATATTGATTTTGTCTGGCTGTGTCTCTCAGGTATTTAAGCCATATTTCAGGCTGAAATTATATTTTAAAACATTAGGACATGGGTCACCAGTAAGGTGTTATATAAAAAGAAAAGTCAAATATGGCATTACAGTGCCATTCTGTGTACTTGCATTAGCCAATACAAGGAGAATAACCTATTTACAGAAGCTAACCTAAGCAAATATGTTGTCTTTAAAATAATAGATACAAGGCTCTGCTTAAAGTCGCACAAATTTTCTTGTTTATTTATTACTTACTGTTGTAAGCAATATAAGTAGCCTTATAAATTACTTGATGATAAATTACATAATAATCAGGACCACATTTCCACTCTCAGCTGTGGACATGGTATTCCCACTTGCACAACAGTAATACAGCAAATCTTCTAGGATCATGGCAAATATCTACCCACAGAGACCCTTTGCAGTGATATACCAGGACAGTTACCTAATGTAGATAGCAGCTATGAAAGCTTTATACAGCTTTCTCTCTATTCCCTCTCTCAGGCTGTCACAAACTATTGGGTACAAAACTCCCTTTTAAAAAAAACAACTCTGATCCCTTCTGTCAAATGTGGCTAATAGAGAATCACCTTTCATAGAGTGTAGCTTTGTTCCTCAGACCTGCAAATACCAGGACAGCTTTCATCTCCTTGTTAAACCTTTTACAAATGAACTGGCCTAGAAAACACTTATGCATACACATTATATATTTGCCCTCTAAGCACAAATATATATATATAGCAGGATCTTCTGTGGATTCCAGTGCTTTGTATTTCAGAAATGATGCCTGTACTTCTTTCCAATTTCCTTACCTATAGGAAATAATTTCTCAAAATCAGAGTGTATTTAAAGAAAAAAAAATTAAGCAGCATCATAAATCATTCAGCAAACACCCCAACTCTATTCATAGCCATACATATGTTGCCAGTAATACAGATAAATATAGACTCATAGAAATACACACACAGACTCTGAGAAAATATGCCTCTAGACAGAAACATATTGTGCATATGCAAATAACTGTCTGGCACTGAAGCTTTGCCCTTTAGCATTCACTTAACTGTATCTCTTTCCTACGCCTGCTCACTCCCGTTTTTCCATCTGTTTATTTTTTCAAAGCTTCATTTAAGAATATGGTACAACTTCTCAAAAATCAAGAAGTGTGGTCCTGCAAATATAACTGCCAGGTATAACATAAAATATTGCTTGAGAGAAGTAAGAAGAAAAGGTACAAAGGAGGCTACATTCAAATTTTCCTGAAAAGGTTACAGGAAATGGGTTTTAACCATTCTGTCCCAAAGATGTTCATTCCTAGTTAGTTTTCAGGTCTGGTTGCTACACTTTAAAGAAGCTGTATAATCCAGGCTTGTGATCAGTTTCCTTAATTTATTTCCCTTGAAATGACAGGGCTGGCAAAGGCAGGATGGCTTCTCAGATGTCTAGATTACACTGTAGCTATGGAAACAGGTGTTAAAATGCTATGAATTTCAAGTTACACTGATATTCTGCACATCACGTTCTGTACTGATGACAGGTTATTTTACATGCTGACCAATACAACAGCATCAATCTTACTGATTTACATAAGACTGTCAGGTAAAAGTCTCCATTATTAACTTGGGGGGCTTTTTTGGGGTTTTACTTTCAACACACATACACAGTTGAACCTGTGCATATGCAGGGGCAGTACCTGCTACTACACCATTCCAAAAGTCTTAAGGACATGAAGTGTAAGTGACAGAAGTCAAATTATAATGACTTTTCCAGCATAAAAGTTACATTTTCTTTGTTGAAGAAACCACCACTTAGTCAACCCAATGTAAAGAACAGAGTCAGACCTGAAGACCTGCAGGGGTTTCCTTGGCTTTGCATAAGGCTGTAGGGAAAAAAACAAAAATCTTGGATGGGTGGGGGGAAATATAACAGAATAAATATATTTTTTCTTCAGTACAAAATTGTCTGATTGCCATCCTTACCTCCCATTTTGACTTCTGTAGAGGCTACAGCCACATGAGGGTGCAGGTAGGAAGCCAGACCACCTCCCATTGACCTGTGGAGAATTCATTGCAAAATAGCAGCATATTGCACTACTAACCTTCCTCATCACAAACAGTGAAGTCAAAAATAGTTTTTGTATGATTTTGCATCCAGATGAATGAGCTACGGAAATCACAAGTTTTCAAAGAAACATTCCTGCTCTTCCCCTGTCTTGTTCTCACTGTCTTTTACTTTGATACACCCACATTATCTACTCCCTCAGAGTCCTGATGTTTGGGTGAGAGATTTATATTGCTCATGTGTATGGACATTACAAAATAAACTCAACATCTGCTTCCTCCTTTGGGCCACACAGTCAGTGCAATCCTTCCTGAACATGCCTCTTTTATCAACAGAGCCTTTTTTAGTTTTCTGATATTTATTACGTTTTTGATATCTCTTATTCAGAGCAATTCAAACAGTGATTAATTTCAACTTGGTGTCAAACTGTGTTTTTATTCCTGACAGCTGTGTAAACTGAAAGGCTTTTCCTTCCCGAAGGAACAGGAAAACCTCTTTTTATACTATATTGAAAATGTACACTATATTTGGCAAAAAAATTTGTCTTGTCAAAGCTTAGTCTTAAGTTATTTTCTAAAGCATGATAAACCAATAATCACCCTGAACAATTTAAAAAAGTGAAGGCTTTGCTATGCAGTTATAAAATTCGTATATGAAAATATCACTGGGAAAATTTAATATAAATTGGTCCAAAAGAAATAAAACACAATAGAAATAAGGTAGTAAAACATGTGAACTACATTATCAGTGATATGGATGATATAAGCTGCAGTCTGAAATGCCCTATCCATAGTCTGTGCCACTGTGAATGTCCACACCACTTCATAGCAGTTCCAAGAGTTTATTCTACTTTCGAGCAACCCCTGCGCAGTTCAGTTATCTTCTTTACATAAGCATGTATGAAACAGCACAGAGGTAGCTCACGTTGTATGATGAGGGCCTCCTCACAGACATTTGAGATAGGGCCAAAGATTTTGCATGAGGTATAGCATCACTATCATATAAAAACCTTTCCAGGAAATTGTGGGTTTGAACGTATTGCAGAGTAGAGTAAACATCTCTACACACCAATGGAGAACTTCGGATAAACTAAACAGTTATTTAGTTTTCTGAGTAAAATATTCTAGAAAAGAAAAGCCAAAGGGATTATTTCTAAAAATTTTGAAATAAATATGCTGGAAAGGCAAAGTTAAGATGAGGGTAGTCATCATACTTCCCCCTCTAGTTTCAAGAAGGTTAAGGTATGAGCTAAAAGCAGAATGAGGAAAAAGGAGTTTGGTCCCTCTTGCTCATGTAGGCAACACCAGTAAAGCAAATTAAAGGAATAATTATTGAATTTCAACACCATTTATGTTCACATTTGCATGAGTGGATGAAAGATATTTGAAGGCTGTTCTTGTTTTGCCTCCCTTTCAAACCCTCTCTGTTCTTACACTGAAGCATTCACTTTAGTATAACAGAAGTTTGTATGCAAGCCTTCCTTACTACATTAACTAAACCTGCACTACTGAAACACAAGTTTTCAGCAGTCACAGCCTTGTCTCGTGACACCTGTAAACTCTGTAAACTAATAATACAGCTTTTTCACAGCTATTCAAATTTTAAAAAGTATTACCCACTTGACACAGCAGGTTCTGCTTTGACTGATAGCACCAGCAATCATTTAAAGGCTAGTTCAGTTTTCAGATTCTTTTTCCTATCCAGGGCCTTAAGAGCTGATGCTTCAAAAGATTTCACTGGGCTGACAAAGGATCTTAGATCCACTGCCTCAATGGCAACTGAAAGGACTCATTTCTTCTAGACATTATTCCTATGAATAAAACTTTTTGCGCTATTACATCTAGTCAAGTCCTTGCCTAAGAAAAATCTGATTCTGTTATGTCCAGTCAAAATAATTACACCACAAGACACATGGTTTGCTCCAATAATTCCCCATTAATCAGCCTGCACTAGTTTTAGGCATGGGTCCCAGAGGTTAATGAATGGATCATTAAATTTACTGTGCAATCAGTTCCCCAGAGTATGCCCATTTTTTGCCACATCACTTGTCTAAGCAGACATTCTACTTAATAGCAGACAGAAATTATAAGCTCAGAAGCAGATGATGCAAATTATACACTTTTTAAAAAATCCTCCCTGCAAGTATTTGGCAACAAGATGAGAAGGGTGAAACAAAAATTGTCAGGGGAGAATGATTTTGAAAGCTATATCATAAAGACGTTTAACTTAAGGAAAAAAACCCCACAAACTAACAAACAACAAGAAGAAAAAACTCCTCATGGAGTTATTTGATCTCCTTCAAACACTCACACCCATTCCCTGTAGGAAACTAGAGATGCCCATCTGGGATGTGAGAGATCTAACACACACATGAAGTGTTAAGTATCACTGGCTCCTGCACAGAAAATGTCATCATTCCCACCTCCCAGTTGGTATCTTTAAATAGCTCACATTATTTATGGTGTACATAGTGTCAATGTCCTTCAGTTGTTCTATTTTCAAGGATGGAAAAGCAGTTGCTAAGCATTTCTAAATGACAGCCCCAGAGTTCATTAAAAATATGGCAAACATTTGCTAAGCTCATTAAGTGCAATTTTTGTGCGTGTGTGTATCAGATTCCTCCTCTGCATGTTATGCGTGACCAAACATCTATTAACCCTAATCCCATTGATGAGTCTGATACATTCAAACTAGCAATTAGGCAAAACAAAAGGGATATTTACTGAGAGACTCATAAATGGGCTTTCATATTGGTCTAAGCTGTTGCAAAATGACAGTTTAATTCCCTTCTGTTAATCCCCACCTACTAGAGTACTCCCTTTGTTTGATTATAGGTTGTCAGATTTAGGGATTCTGATTGAATCAAAATTTTGAATAAACCAGAAATACACAATAATTAGACTTGCTAGGCACTGCTGCCTACTGTACATGCAAAGTAAATGCAACAAAAATTTAAATGAAATTCAAAGACAGAAAAAAGGATTTCAGGAATCACCTATTTACAAGACTAAATATATATATATTTCCCCCACCTAAATGCAGGAAAAAAAAATCACTTCTGTTTTTCTGTACAATAACATATTTTGATTTTTTTTCCTGCTAAACACAGTTTTTTTAGAACCAAGAACATTTCTCCAGAGCCACAGAGGAGACATCTCAGTTTTCTTAAACATAATGACCTTTCTATCCCACAGTCATGCCCTTCTCACACATCTTTTCAAACGTTGTGAAGTAAAGACATTATCACGAATTCTGCAAAATATTTGCTATATAAATTGTCAGATAGAGAGTCCTGTATGGAAAAACTCAGAAACATTTGTTAGGAAAATATCTGCCTGTTTGTAAAGTAGTGCTTACAGCACTAATGCAAGTCTTGTCTGTAACATTTAATGGTGCAAGAGTTGGTTCTGTTCTATAAAGTATGAATTGGGCTGCTGTGAGTTAGTGAGAAGCAAGCATCATTTATGCCACAGAAAACTAATATTATGAAGTTTTCACAGCACAATGACAGCACTTTGCAAGTGAAAACTTCTGGAGTTTACGTAGATTAAAGCAAACTAACAAACAAAAGCCTAAGAAGACTCATTCAGT
>VXBI01007023.1:936377-979733 GCA_013397375.1 Toxostoma redivivum | reverse complement strand
CACTTTCTCAAGCCCCACTGTATCAGGATTCAGATTATGTAGCTTAAGGAGCCATTAAAAAGCTAAGCAAATATCTAAACATATCTGGATGAAAAAGCTCATATTACACAAGTTAAAGAGGGCAACAATGCAAATTAAAGCAATCCCAAATCAATATTTCTTCACTGTGGAATTCATTACCAAGTTAAAACATATGGCTGGAATTTAAACGAGGACCTTCAAAATATTATCAGTGATAGTAGAAGATGTTCTTGGCAAGTGTAACACTAATTATACACAGAAACCTATTTAACTGATCTTTATAAAGATATTGATTAGTATATAAGCCATTTTCAAACACAAACCATTTCCAAGATCAGGTTATTGGCTGTGATCTCTGCCATCAGCCTAGGAAATTTAGCTTTGGATTTAGTTCCTTTCCCTGCCAATTTGCTGTGTTTATGACATTGAGTAAATCACCTAATTTCTTTTCTGCTATAATGAAAAGTTCTCATTCTTCCTCTGCTTTGGTCACAGGCTATTGAGAGTAGGGACAATGTCTTATTAGGTGAAAAACTCTGTGCAGATCAGTGCAGTCATGAGCAGATCAGAGGACTTTCACTCTATAGTAATGCATATGTTATATTGATTGTCCATCAAAATAGAGAATCCCTACCGGCATATTGAAACAGCATTATTTTTCTCCAAATTGGCTAATATAAAATAATTGTGATAAAATGATGATTTTGAAAAATAATAAGTATTCCTAATAACAATCTGACACAATAACTTAATGAGTCATTATATATGTAAAAGTTTTTATCTATTATTTAAATAATCTGGAGATATCTGACTAAACCAGGTTTTGTTGATCCTTCTCTTTTCAGTGAAGTGCTCCTCACAGCAACCTGAATAGCATATCTCTCTCAGTTATCTGATGCATGAGGAACCCTGGGTTCATACAAAATCGGATTCTACGGTTTATGTACCCTTTTATTATTAGAACTAGACAGTAATTACCTTTGCTGGATGACCCTCTAGCAAGAAGTAAAAAGGGAGAAAATTACCTATGAAAAGGTAAAGCATTTCCCTTTTGATTTCTTCCTTCTCCAACCAGTTTAAAGACAGATGGGCCCAGTTTCCCTCCAATAATAAAATTTTCTTCTAGTTTTGTACACAAGAACTCTAAGGGAAAGCCAATCTAAATTCTGTAATAGATATTTTAAATTCAAATGTGACTGCTCAAACCTTTAAAGAGTTTTAACTTAAATTAGCTTTAAATTAAAATAAAATTATCCAAATTAACTAAAGTTATGAAGTCATTCTATGTGTAAAAAAATCCTCAGGAAAATTACTCAGGCAAATCCCAACAGGCCACTTCTAAATGGGCAATCTGAACACAAAACAGTAGAGCCAAAGACCAAAAGAGTCTCCAGCATATAAATAAACAGTATGGTATTTTGGAAGCTCAAAGCAGACTCCGTATCAGAGGAGACTCCTTGATGCACAATTTCCACTGGGACAAAGTGGATTTGAGCAGAGTGGACATATTAATTTCAGTAGGAAACAAAAGACACTTTTCCAAGTCTGTGATTATTCTGAATTAGATCTGTAAAGAGCCTAGGGAATAAAGAGGGCATTTCTATCCAGATATACAGATGTGCTAATTAACATTTTAGATCATTAAAGCCTTTAGACTTTCAAGTCCAACATTCAGATCTCGGAAACTCAGCTGCTGTCTAACTTCAAAACACCTCAGGCACCTCTTGGGTTATTTTCTGCAAAGTTCATCTGGTCCTGGGAATTCTTGGAAGTTTCTTGTCCTTACTAGTGCAAAGTGGCTCCATAGCTCCTCCATGTGACTACTGTATTTGAATCACCAGTTTAGCAGGTTTTTTACCTGCCTTTGTTACAGTCCAAGGCAGGACACATACTTTGAAGATATCTTATGGAGAGAGTCAAAACATTTGGTGGTGGATTATAGTTTCCCTATCACCACCAGCCACAGAACACCATTCTCTCAAACATCGAAGGTTCAGTTCCACCCCTTCTCATATTAATTTGAAATGAAAAATATCAGTTGCCAGTTTCTGAGCCACAGGTCTCCCCTTCATTCTGGTCAATATTGTTAATATTGGTCAATATTACTCAGCTTCCGTGCAAAGAGAGGTTGTCCCTCCCTCTCTTTCCACTTCCTGTTTGCTGTCTGAATGAATAATTAACTCGACTAAGTAAACTGGAGCAACTTTACCATGAGGGGCTGGAAGCATGCCCTACTTACTCCATGTACCCTGAGGCAGTCTAAAGGCTGCCCACACTTTGTGATGAGACAGCTGAAAATGAGCCTGATGTCCTGCAGGAGCTCCATGAGTGCTCTGCTACCAAGCTGGGCAGAAGGAGAGAGGGGAATCCCATAGCTTACTTCAGTGTTTTGGCATAAGCACCTGGCTCCAACCAAGATTTGGGACTCCGAATGCCAGGTTGTGTCATTCCTGAGGGAAGTGGTCTGATTCTTCACCTTTGCTATTGTCCCTCTCTGTCACAGCTTTACTGAGGGACCTGCTGTAGCAAACAACTCTTCTGCAATGCATAGGTACTGTAGGAGAATTTTGCCGATGCCAAAGTACCTGAAAGCTAAGTGCCTAAGGCTGAAGGCTGCCCGTCTTACTCCTCGATGGTATAAGAGGGACTAAAGCATTTCCTCCTTTGACCTACAGGTCTGCGTGTGCCAGTCACAGATTGGCAGGGAGACTGGCAGGCAGAACAGTCCCCAGGGATGGGGTGAGCACTCCTTTACAAGGACAGCCTGTCTAATCATGCGTGAAATGGCTACATCCTGTCCCCTGGCTCATTAACTCATTTTACAGATATGTTGACACAGAATCTGTGATTCCCAGAACATCACTAGCCATTTAATGCACTGCATGCTAACTAGGCCCATCCCTCAACTTTTTCAGATCAGTTCAGGTGGGTATTTTAATTTTCATTTGCAATCTGTTTCTCTAGTCTTATTTAAGACAGGGAATAAAGCATTCTGCAGCCTGCCCCATGACAGGCTTGCTGCTTGTTTTGCTGAAGCTACAAGGCCAGCCTATAATTTGCTGCTGCCTTTTGTACTAATGCCCAGATTCCTTGGATTATTTTGGTGGATACAAGAAATCATCTACAAATACATACGTCAACAGAATGACATTCTGGGGGTAATTCAGAATGAGAGCTGCAACATATTCATTTTATCAAAACTTGCACCATTTGGAACAACATGGATTATATCTGCCTGTCAATGGAACAAAAGCAGGAACAAATGCAACATAGAAACAAAATATTTCTTTCTCAGCTTTCCATTTTGAATGGGCAAGATGATATTAAAAATGGAGGGGAGAAAAGGGGAAAAGGAAGGAAGGGATGAAGAGCAGAGCTTTTTTTTTTTTCTGTTTTTCTTCCTTGATCTTTCTTTCTTCCTAATAGGATTAAAAACTGATCTGTTCTGCAAAGAAAAACCCATCAGTTGTGGAAAGCATGTGACAGGCTTGTCTAGCATGACAGCAGGTTTTCAGCATTTTCAGCACCTGTGTAAAGCTATGAATCATTCATGGTTTAAATGATTCACTATAAAAATATGGTACAGTCTGTCAGCTTATTTTGTGATGAGTTGATATCACAGCAGAGTAGATTTTATGAATTGGCAGTGAACTGACAACTCAATTTAAAAATAAATACCTCTGAAATTCATCCACTGCTTCATTTCAGAAAGTCAGTTGGTTAGTAACTCCATGCATATCTGAACTCNCCCCCCCCCCCCCCCCCCCAAATTAGAAAGGTTGAGAAAGATTATTGCAGAAAGATTTGAATGCTATCTTTTAAGGACCAAGAAATTAATAAGTTTAATTATCTAGGCTTGCCTTGAATACTTTAGAGAAACACAACTCAGTTCTCGAAAAATAAANCCAGCCTATAATTTGCTGCTGCCTTTTGTACTAATGCCCAGATTCCTTGGATTATTTTGGTGGATACAAGAAATCATCTACAAATACATACGTCAACAGAATGACATTCTGGGGGTAATTCAGAATGAGAGCTGCAACATATTCATTTTATCAAAACTTGCACCATTTGGAACAACATGGATTATATCTGCCTGTCAATGGAACAAAAGCAGGAACAAATGCAACATAGAAACAAAATATTTCTTTCTCAGCTTTCCATTTTGAATGGGCAAGATGATATTAAAAATGGAGGGGAGAAAAGGGGAAAAGGAAGGAAGGGATGAAGAGCAGAGCTTTTTTTTTTTTCTGTTTTTCTTCCTTGATCTTTCTTTCTTCCTAATAGGATTAAAAACTGATCTGTTCTGCAAAGAAAAACCCATCAGTTGTGGAAAGCATGTGACAGGCTTGTCTAGCATGACAGCAGGTTTTCAGCATTTTCAGCACCTGTGTAAAGCTATGAATCATTCATGGTTTAAATGATTCACTATAAAAATATGGTACAGTCTGTCAGCTTATTTTGTGATGAGTTGATATCACAGCAGAGTAGATTTTATGAATTGGCAGTGAACTGACAACTCAATTTGAAAATAAATACCTCTGAAATTCATCCACTGCTTCATTTCAGAAAGTCAGTTGGTTAGTAACTCCATGCATATCTGAACTCTGACATTACTGAATTGGAGATTAGCATCAATTTCTTATTTTCTATTCAAAGCCACACATTTACTTCCGTAAAGAAGTCGCTTGCTTGGTATATCTGTGAAAAGAAATGGTTAATTTCTACCATTACCTGCTATTTTTAGTTTTAAATAAGTTATGTGAACTTTCCAAATATCCCTTTACCTCATTCCAATGCTTCAGGCTACACAGATGGACCATTTCAGAATTCAAGAAGCAACAGCTTGCATCAATCTCTTTTTCTGCCTTTCCTTGTGGGATTTCTTGAATTCACTATTACTTTGCCCTTCTCATGCCTTTCTTCCATATGACATGCACACAGTCACAAACATACAGGTCACTTACTACATAACCTTCACCNTGCACAATGCAAGAACCTCCACTAAAATTACAGGAACAAATTTCCTGCATCAACATTTGCAGTCCTGGGGACCTGGTATGCCTGTGATCAGAAAATAAACAGAGATAATAATTTGTGGCAGGGGAATCAGGCTGGCCAAATGCCAGGGCAAAAACAAAGAAAACACTTAGTAATATATGAGAGTTTATAATAAAATCCTCCATAGTGTGTAGTCTTTGTTTTTAAAAATTATTCTCTTGGAATAATTGTTATTTTGTAAAAAATACAAGAGGTATTATAATGAGGTGAGTATTGCAATGGTAAAACTGCAGTGGTCAATGCCTTTTTTTCTGGGGGTACTGAAGGCAGAGAGCTACACATTGGATAAAGAAACTAAGTCATCACAGCAGAGCACCTTCTTTACTCAGCTGATAGTTGCTCAAAAGAGGTGAATCCTATATTCCCTCCAAATCAATGGGTGCTTTTTAATTGAACTCATTAAAGCTGAGATCTCACACCATGAGTTAAAATGTGCTGGATAGTGTTTCTTCCAAAACTGAATACTGTGATTTTGGTTTAACTGTCTCATGGACCCCAAACCCGGCAAACCACCTTCAAAAGTGGTGAATTAAATTGGGGAGACGTTCAGATGAATAATTTGGGGGCTTGAAGTGAGGTTAGGTTTTTAAAACTACTTCATAAATGGTATAAAAAAGAAAAAAACTGAAGAAAACACTTTGAAATATTTGTTAGGGAGCAATATGCCACTGACAGGCAAAACCAATAGAAAGAGTTTACACTGCTTTTCCATACCCAGATTCTAAGGGCCATGTATAATTGTTCTCTGCATTGCACCATGATAATTTACTATAAAATTGAACGGTATCAAAAGGCACAATCAATGAAGTCAAATTGTTATACAGTATTGTAGTATCTGGTAAAATAACTAGAACATGAAATAATGCAATTGAAAACCTCTTTGCTAAAAAGCCTGCATTGCAAAAAAAGCAACTTCTATTAGGTCGTAGCTTGAATCGAAATTCTGGGCTCAATTTCTTTGTGTATTGCAAAATGCTCTGTTTACATCCTTGGAATGTTGCAAAAATGTTGTTATAAAAATATTTATAAACTCCACTTTTAAAATGTTCATCACCTTGATAAACCAAAACTAATTTTCCCTAAGAATCTATAAAGCATCTCTCATTTCGTAAATTCTATCTTCCTGCCAAACCTTAACTTTCTACCACTGTTTGCTGAGGAAGTGCACGAACTGAGTCAGCGTTTCCTTGGCTTTGTTTATTTGTTTGCTTTTTAAATGAAAGGGGGAATAGATTTTCCCCTAAGAGTAGCCTTAAAAGTCAACATGTTAAAGCATTCATCTTTGCATGGTGATTTTTTTGTCCTCTTTGGACAAATGGTCTTTCAGCTTGACAGCTGAAAGTTTTGGAAAGTTTAAAGTGGGAGGATGTAGACAATTTTAGGTATGGCTGTTTAAAATATGTTCGTCACTTTCAAATATTTTATATGTAATACAAGCCATCAAAATTTTACTGTAATTCAGACATGTATTTTATATTTCAGATTCTCTTGCCTGTGCATCTTGCTGAGGCAATGTGAAAACTTTGCTCTCTGGTGTTTGATGTCATATTTTCTGTATGGTGATTCTTTGACATTTTGCAAAGAATGTCAAAGTGAGACAAGAGTTAGGCTTTAAAGCCTAAATATCTTCTGCCAGAGTTTGAGAGGCATTGTTCTCTGTTGTATCACATTTTTATTCTGACTTGGTGCACAAATGAACTCTGAACTTCATATAATTTTGCTAGAAATGTTGAGCAACTAAAATCAAACATAATTTTTTGTCCTTATTGGAAAGCAAAGCCTGAGTTGGTGTGTTCTTTCAGCTTAATGCACAATGCCCTTAATTCATGCCATTTCTGCCATGTTAGTCTTAACTTATAACCATCATGAGGCAACTCTTATACCCTCTCCCAACCAATTAAAAAACAGTATACCAATTCTTTTCTCCTAAGACAATTATTCCCTCTATGTTTCACATGAAAAAATGGGCCAAAAATTGTATTTCAAATGCATAGGCAGAAGGTATGACTTTTGAATCACTTTAAAATAAAATGGGCAGTAATCATTTCCACTATTTGGATATTCAAGTTTTACAAGAACATTAAAATAAGGTGAGTTTTTAAAATTAAAATTGCTTGAAGTCTATAAAGAAGTGCCTGGAAATCACTCTCTGCTGGGTGATATGTCTTTGGACACTGTGGTCCATAAACATCTACACTGGAGTATTGATTATTTACTTTTCAAAGTCACAATTACATAGATTGAGTGTTGTCGGTAGCGTGAATTCATCAGTATCCTAGTGACTGCATTTATTTTTCTCTTAGAAACCTGGCTGGTTGCTAGTGTAGCCTTCATGATTTCTCTCTCTTGCTCCCTTCTGCCCTTCAGATGAGAGCAGTCAGATATCTGTTTCCATTCTCTCTCTCTCATTAAGCTTCTCTCTACTCACCTTACCTTGTGTTTTATGCTGTAGTGGTATTTCTCCTCTCAGGGCACTTTATCACACTCTCCCCATACTACACCAAGGGGTTACAAAAAGAGCAGCTCAAAACATGCAAGTGTCTGCTTTTCTCTCCTGTCCTGTGACATTTGAGTCTTCTCTTTGGGTGTCATTGGAAACTTGTTTGCACAAACTAGCACTGGCCTGAAAATGGGATTTCTATCAAACCATACTGATGTTAGCAACACCTTAATATTTCCAGGGACAGTAAATAAAAAAAGGGATTTGAAAGCACCAAAGTGCTTGCTGTTGGCAACAGTAAGGCGCTGTCATATAAAAGATATTTAAAATAAGACTAAAAATAGAAATTAAGATTAGATTTTAAAACAAAGACTGTAAATTTATTTATGAAAATAGAGTCTTAAGTTCAGAAGAAATAACATTTTTGTCATCTGAAATCAAGATAGATGAAGCATTCTTAAAACTGGAGAACTCTTTTTAGGGAAAAAATTCCAAGTGTTTAACACATTTTGGTTTTGATGAAGCTGCATTCTCTAATGCAAAAACACTGGTATCCTTGTTAGTAATGTGACACTTGGGTACAATCACAAGGTATAGGTGATCAAATTCAACCATCTCAAAGCAGGTGTTTAAGGTCTGAAGAACATCCTGGATCCACAGGGAGTTCGAGAGTTTTGCCGCTGATTTTAGGAATGGGAAGGTTTCACCTCTCTAGAAAAGCTTCAGCTTTCTCTCCACACTTTATGGGTTGGAAATAAACAGAAAGTCGCCTCATTTATTTTTCTGGGCTTTGAACAAAACTCAGAATTTGCAAAGTCACCTGATGATGGCACACAAGCATGATATCCCGACTGGGGCTCACATATATTTGAGGCACAATGTTGTGAATAATAAATGACTGAGTCACAATATGGAGATAAAATTTCATGCCTAAGTACTTGATTCTATATTTACCAATAGTCATAAATCTACTTGTTGCTGAAATGTCACAAATAATGATATTTTAGATGAAAGAGCAGCTCCTAAACCTTTTCTTTACCAAAGGAATAGAAAAGCTGTCTTCTAACCTCAAGGGAAAAAACAAGGAGTAAAAAGAAAATGCTCACAAAGACAGAAGTGAACAAGAGAAAGATGAGACTGTCTTCTTTTGTACAGCTTTTTGACCATGATTTGATGCAATGGTAACAGAGGGTTCTTTCTCTCAGCAGTGCCAGAATCTCCTGGTATCTAAAGTTAATGAAAACACAGTTCAAAAGACAGTCCTGAGGTCAAAAGTTGTTACATGCTTTTTCTCTCTTTAGCACTGCCAGTTGCTGCACGAAGGTTTCCCAGAAGTCATTAGTATTTCAGCATTCAATTTTTACAAGACAATATAGAGTAGAGGTTCACAGTCAGATTTTGCCTGTAGCTTATAATCAGTTCAAATACAGCTTTTATTAACATAAAATTTATCAAGTTGTTACTACCATCTAGGGCCAGGCAAAATACTTTTGACAATTAATTTATCAAAAAATGTGATTAGGTTATTCCAATTATTTACAAATCCAGTGTTTTCCTTAAAAAAGGAGGAAGTATTAAAATAAAAAAAACTAAGTAATACTGGTAAACCTGATTGGCAAACAAGTGATAGAGGGAGTTTTGATGAAAGTTGGGAGTACCTTGGATTTTATTCATATATCAAGAGGTGAACATGACTTTGATATTGCTCCCTTGGAGTTCCTAACCATACAAACGTGGTCCTTTTTTTCCTCTTTGAAATGCTTCATAAATTGTGCAAGCAAATTGTTCAAAGACAATAAACTCTTATTGTACCAGGGGAATTTAAAGGAAGATGATGTTAAAATTATATTTGTATTGAATATGTAATGACTCTCCTCAACTCAAAATGACTCTTCTCAAAAATTCAGAGCTCCTTTCCTAGGATAGGCAACTAGGTACAGAACACAGAGTTATACACTAAGTGTGTTAAAGAAAAACCCCAAATGAACAAACAAAAAACTCCAAACCCATATCCTCTTATTAATTCACAGTCTGCAGAATATGATTCCTCTTAATTGCTTAAAAGAAGCTGTTATTGTAAGATTTTCTTTCAGATTAAGAACTAGATCTTTAAAAAATGACTGTGAATATATTTTAGTTTTTATTTCAACCAGACAAACAAATAATAATCAGTATTCATGTGGGTCAAGCCCATTTCACTTCCTTCTTCCTCTCATCCCCTGTGAATATTTTGTTTTCACTGCTGAAGTGTTTTTCACACAATTTTTTGTGGTCTACAAAGTGTTCAGTTTGATTTGCCTTGAGAGTTAATTTACCTGAATTTGAGTAAGAAGTTCAAAGGCTGAACCTTGACTAAGCAATTCAAAGCAGATAAGATTATTTACTTATGATTCACTTCTGTTCATAGAGAGAGATGAAGGTCTTGAAGGGAAGCTGGTTTTAAACTCTCAATTACAGCATCTTCTACCGTGGAAGAAGAGGGCATTTGCTGCATTTTCCCACTTTCTCTTCAAGAGATATTTCCAATATTAGAGAAGCATTAATTCTGTGGCCAGCTCCTTGGTGGGGTTAATGGGAGCAGCAGCATTGATCTTGAGTGGCCAAGCAAAGGTAGTGGGACACTTTCTGTGCACAACCAGTTGAGAAACTGCTCACCATTAATGACACAACCATTAGCTCCGGCCTTCAGCACTCTTGCTCCTCTTTCCTTTTAGCAAGCACAGTCTGTTCAGCTGTTTAAATGCTGTGTACCTTTGAAAATCTCTTTCTGCAGAACCACTTTCACCAAAGCCTGACTCTTGCAGGGTGAGTTTGGATTCCCAGTGGTTCCAGACACAACCTCTCCATCATCAGCAGCTCTTTATCAGGCTCTTTTTCCTGGATAAAAGCTTCCAGAAACTGCACCATTTTATTATTCTCTAATCATTCCAGGAAACAAGTAACTTAGTTGCTTTGTTTTGGTTTGTTTTTGTTTTTTTTGTTGAAGAAATTCACTGTACTAATTTCAAGATAAATCAAAAGATGGCTGTGGAAAGGAAAATCTAACAATGGCTTTACAGAATTTGTATTTTGGTCACCAATTGTTGGCAATTCCATAGTTCTATGTTGAAGATAGTAAATATGTATTTTATAATGTTAAAGACCTTTTGCTTTTGAGCTTCATTCTACTCAACTGTGCCAAACTCATGCAAAAAAAAGGCAGATTTGACAAAGCTGTCAAGAACAAAGATTTGATTCACACAGATTGAATTCAGAATTTTATATTACAGACTGACCAGTTAAAAGACAATTTTTTTGTCTTGCACTATTTAACTGTTTAAAACAAGACCTCATATAAGAGATGTCGTTCTTCTTTGATGCATCATCACCCTTGCAATGGTGCTGAATTTGATATTTAGTTTTAACTAATAAAGTTTTAGTGTTTGGTATACAAAACTGAAATAAAGGTGTTGTATTGTACTGTATAACAGTCAGTAATAGAATGGGGATTTATTCTTCCAGTGAAGTACAGGAGCTAGTACTTCCCAAAGCTACAGCAGGAACTATAAATTTTTAGAGGCTGTGGTCAGTTTAGCAGTAGAAAAGGCTGGATTGATTGGAGTAATGAAATAATTTAGGTTAAAAGAGTCTTCTGGAGGTTGTTTCTGCCAGCTTCTCAAAGCAAGGTCAGCTTCAGAGTTAGACCAAGTTTTTCAGGGCAATGGTTAAGCAGTTTTTGAATGCTGCATGTGTCAGTCTTCCCTCATCTCCATTTTTGGACACAGTTGGATGCTGAGTTAGGTGAAGGTTTGGTTTGAGCCAGTGCATCTGTCCATGCTTTCTTATTCATAGAGGTGCCATTTTCCTGGTGTTCTTAGTGCAGCAGTGCTTTCCTAGGAGCCAAGGAATGGTACCTGGCTTTGTTGCAAGTGCCTTTTCCTATTTAAAACCATCAGGGCAAGGAGGCTGTGCAGATTTCTTGCTCTCGGGGTGATTCCTATCTGCAAGTCATCTTTACACACACACACTTTGTGACAGGAAGATAAAAAGCTGAAGCACAAGCTTGATTGTTGTGGGTGAAGTGTCAGTAAGTGGGCTGAGGCAGTGGATCTTCAGAGGCTGCAGCATGTGAGGAAATTACCCCTGTTTACTTAGTGCAAATCCCATATTCCTGCTTAAAAGGATTATTGTTTCTACTCCCTTTTTTGGGAGACTGTGTTTCAAAACAGTCCCTTGACTAGTTGTGCTACTTGTTAGAGCCCTCTGACTGATGACTCTGCAATCAGGTAGCTGCTGGGCATAAGGAGGATGTGGCAAATGGAGGGGTAGAATTAAAAAACATGAATTGTTCAAAGTCATAGTGGTTTTCCTTCATTTCCAAGGGGTATGCAGAATATATGTACATTTAGGATAAGTTGTTGCTTTATTCTGTCTGATTTGTAACATTGTGACTCAAGATTATACCTTCACTAGGATACTCAGTATCATCTTTACACATCAAATTACCTCTCATATTCTTACTGCACATAGGTGGTAAAATGAGAAATTATTTTCCCTGTCCTGTTGCAGGTGTCAGGATTACATTTTCCCGAATACAGCTCCTGGGTGTCAGTGCATGCTAAGATTTTCCTATCTCTGCAGCTCTTTCCCCCATTCATTCATAAAGCAATGAGGTGGGTAAGATTTCCCTAGGTTGTGCAGAGTAAAAGTCACAGTAGGGTGCTTCCTACTGATAGGAAATATCTAGCTACAGCACAGATCACAGAGTGGTATGACAATGTCATATTCACCATAGCTGGATGCCAACTAAGAAAATCCTTACACTTTTGACCAACAGATAAGAATATGACATGCCCTGATGAAGTTCTGGGTAGAATACTCTTTAGAACCTAAAATATCCAGGAAGTTTGGTCAGTGGAACAGACTAGAGAAAGAAAAACTACTCAGGATGAATCTTCCTTCCTTCCCCATGGCTGTAGCTCTGCCTTGGAAAAGATGGTGCATAAATGATAGCAATGACAGTGTGTGAAACTCACATGGGATGTAGCACCCAGCCTCCAGCAGAGCTTCTTCCAAAGCAGACCTCAAGGCAGAAAGATCAGATACAAGAATGGCTATTGTTCCATTGCTTTCCTCTTTCACAGAGCACATCCAGCCTAACAGCGGTTGTTTTAGCCTATTTAATGGAGCTTTGACAAAGACATCAAAGTAGAACTTGACAGAATCTGGACAGTGGAAACAGGTGCAGAACCCCATGTAATGTGGCCAACAGTTCCAAGGCTGTTATCTCAAACCGAGGGTGTTCTTAAAACTCAATTTTAGCTATCCATTTATTGCTACAGTCAAAATGGCTACAAATTCCATCTACTATAACAGTAAAGATTTCAAGGCTTTTCCTGGCAAAACCCTTGGGCATATTTCTACTCAGTTTCCATCCCATTTTAGAGCATTGAGGGAAGGCTTGCAGGGAGGCCTTGGGGCTCAGATATATCTCCTGTGAGACCTGCTACTCCCATGAAAAGAAAACTGACAGACTTCTGTATCATTCACATGCAATTGTCTTTGAATGCAAGAACTGCTTATCAGGCAGCACACACCAAGAACACTCTGGGAAGATTGGATAGTTCTTTCTGGAAGGAAGATACAGAGACTGAGAGAGAGTAGAGGTTGACATGAGCACTAATATAAACATAGTATTGAAACTTTTTTTACACTCAAGATCTCATATAAAGAACTCATACACTTGAGTCTCTTTTCAATTCTGATTCAGCAATGAGCTGCATGAAGTAGGAAGAGGGAAAAAATATTAAACTTTTGCATATAACGCTGTAATTCTATCAGTCTTAAACTCATAGTTGTGCAGTGTCTGTAGCTGAACTTCCTCATCCTTGTTTGGGAATATACCTTTTCATCAGGATCTGGAATGCTAATATCTGCACCTCTTCAGGCTTTTTATGATTGGATGAGAATGGACTCTCCTCTATAAAAAAAAAAAAAGAAAGACATTAAAAGTTGTATCTGGAGTGGTTTGAAAGATTTAACATTTTGATAGATGCATTTCAATATGAGAGAAGTGCTTCCTAGTAGTTGAAGGGCACGCATGTGAAGAAAAAAGATTTTTATTTTTGTTTAACAGTAAAAGACCTTCAACCTGTGTACATTCTGAAACCGATGAGGCAAACACTAGTTTGAATGGTCTGGGAAGAGTTCCTACCAAATGAGTTTTACAGAATGTGGTGTCCAGAGATTGGATCCTCATTACCTGAGTTATCTAAGGTCAAACTCAGCCTCCCTCTCAAATCTGAAAACCTCTAGGAAGCAATCTTGCAGACTTTCCATCTTTAATGGCCCTGACTTATGTACACCAAATCTCCACCTTCCAGAGCCCAAAAGCAAGCAGAGGCTCTTTCATGCTTACCTTGACTCTGCACAACACAAAAGGCCCTTTGTAGGAAGACACTGTACAGTACTATATCTCCTAAAGAACCTAGGAGCTGCTAAAGTAGTAAGATGTCAACTTTTAAAATTCAAGAGGATATTTCTCTTCAGGCCACTTCTACCTCCATAATAACAGTAATTCAGCAAAACACATTTTCATAAACTAAAGAATATCTTCTGGCAGAATTCTTTATTTTCAAGCTCCTTCTAACTGCATTTTTTAGAGAGATCAGAAGACTCAAAGTGAGTACTTTTCAGCATTCCTTAAAATCACAGGCATTTCCCTCAGCTAAAAGGGACATAATGAGGAATGACATGTTCCTCTACTTGTACAAAAAATACTTTGTGGTTGATACATCTGTATTTATTTTAGGCAAAGATGTGGCAGTCTTGATGGCTTTTCCTCTTCTTCATCCCAGTGATAAATGTTCTTTAACTGAAACTTAACCAGCAGAAACACACTGATTAACCAGACAGCATTACCAGAATCTAAACCAGAGGTCCACATTTGACCTCCCCACTTAGCTAGGTACAGTTTATTTTGGATTTAGCACTGCAGTGTAAGTATTTTAAGCTTTCAGCTGACCTAGGAGATCTTTTAATGCATAAAGGGGCCTATAAGTGCATTGCTGAGTCTGTTCTGAAAGAAACAAAATAAATTACTTGTTTAGAAGACAATCTGGCATAGTGTGGAAAGTGAATCACACACTGTTCAAGTTCTCTGATTTATTATAATGACAGGATATATATATATATGTATATCTATCTTTTTTAATGTCCATATTTATCTAATGATAATTATACAGAAAAAAATATTCTTAGTTTTGTCTTTACGTCATCCTGAACATACCATATCTTTTTACACATGACAGCAGGAAAAAGATGCCATAGTATGGAAGTATCTTTATTTCCTTCTGGAAACAGTGACAGTAACTGCCCCATTGTTTTGTTGTGTTTAACACAATTAAAAAAGAAATAATAAAGCTAAGTTTCCAAAAATGTTGCATCTACTTGAAAAGCAAAAAAAGGAGTAAGGACCATCTCTTCTACTAATTACTAAATTCAGCCAAAGCAGTATCTTCTGTAGCAGAACTGAAGAAACTGGAAAAAATCCCAGATGTATATGCAGTGTTTAATTACATGGTAACTCCAGTAGCTTCATTAACACAGCTGTGTCAATACTGGGGGGAAAGTTGGGAGAAGTATCTTTTGGCAATGCGTCTTTTGGAAAACTCTGAGAATCTTTTAATAGTTAGATAGGAATCATATGCTAGGTTTAAAAAAGGTGAAGCAATATTTAAAAATAATTCTTCTTTAAATACACAAAACACCTTGAAAACACTGCAGCATCATATATCAAGGTATGAAAAGTAGTTATTTAGATGTCTGAATGAACTGTAACATCAATTTATCAATAGTTAAAATTGTTATGCTTTAATGCATTTTTAATTTCTGAGATTGAATTTGATATTAGAGCTGGTAAAATGAGACAAAATCTTGGGTTTGGAAGTATGCAAGCACTTAAATATAATCTGTAGAGGCACTCCTGTCTCCCCCTCCAAAATAAAATATGTGTCAGAAATGGGAGCACACTCTGTCTGCCTGAATATTTGCCTGTGTCTGACTTAGTCACTACATGCTACTGTCATGGACAAAGAGTAAAATGTAAATAAAAAAGTCTACCTATAAATAAAAGCTATCAATGTTGTGGTGAATCCTACTAAAGAGAGCATGAACACCCATTCTGTGTTCTATCTCCTTTATGAGAACATATATCATCATTTATTTTTAGTCATAAAGGGGAATATATGTCAGGTTTTCAATGGATGTGCTGCCCAGCACAGTGGGGAGGCAACATCCAGGGGTTTTGGCTTCTTTTCAGCAAGTCTCTCAGGTGTTAACTGGATTGCAAGGCCAAGGCCAGAGCACTCTAGGAGGAGCCCTGTAAATTCCCTGAGTCCTCTTCCTTCTCTATGTGGATTTTATCAGGGATGGAAATGTCACAGTTCTTTGAAAATCTTTTTCCAAATATCTTGACTTTAAATTGCAAGTTTACAGATGTATTACATTCCTCATCGATAGGAACAATACCACTCTTCTGGCACAGACTTTTCTCCATACTCATTTGGACTAAGTGGGTAAAGGTAGTCAACTGCAATTAATTAGCCTTCAGAGTTCAGGGTTTTTTATGACTACCTGAGTTTCAAGTGTTAGAAAGGGCTGAACATAATATATCTAATTTGAGAAAAACGCGTTACACTTCAGGAAGGTCAGACTTGTTTCAAGCATCTCTTTCTTCTTTCTTTCAGGTCTGAGAAAATGTAAATGAGATAAATCATAGGGAAAAGAAACCACAATAAAACACACCAACAAATCCCAAATGTGCAAGATTCTGAAATATCATGGAAGGAGGAGATTATCTTGGACATCTGAGAGATATGTCTTTATATAATTTCTACTCTGTCATAATGGAAATTATTTCAAGGACAGTAAAGGCTTGAGATGACTCAAAGGGTAACATCTTTAAATGTAGAGATGGCAGGTTTAGATCATATATTAAGAGAAAATGCTTTACTGTGATGGTGGTGAGGCACTGGAACAGGTTGCCCAGGGAGGCTCCCCTATCTCTGCAGGTGTTCACAGCCAGGCTGGATGGGGCTTTGAGCAACCTGGTCTAGCTAGAAGTTGTCTCTGACCATGGCAGGGAGGTTGGAATTGGATAATCTTTAATATTCCTTCTGACCCAGACTATTCTGATTCTGTGATTTTGCAACTGACTTGTTATTCTTGGGGCCTTAGTAACTCTGTTGCATCCTGGTCAAAATGAATCATCTCAATTACCTGACGCCCAGTGAACCTGTGCTCCCTGGTGGTGGATGGGCAGAACACAGATGTGCACACTGCAACTCAAACCACAGCCCAAACAAAGCCTGGAAGGAGCAGTGTCTATCACAGCCCTACTTCCACTAGGCTGGGAATAATACAGAACAAAAACAAAAGTGCTAATTTTCAGTAAAACCCAGTAGATTATGAATTCTGATGGAAACTGATAAAACTGAAAAAAAATCAAGGAATCCCTAGAAAAATGTGGTATTCAAAATACTTAATTCTCTGTTTTGCCCTATTAAGTGCAGCTAGTCATATCACTAGGGGCTGGAAATTTCATCAGCTCTTTTAATTTTTTCATGCACTGTACATGGAGCCCAAGAATCATCATTCCAGCATAACTCCAAGGAGAAAATGTCTAGAAGACAGGAGTTTCAGCAGTGCTGCCATGTTCGTTCTCTTCTTCTTCTGCCTGCAGGCTTCAACCATGAAAGCCTTAAGGTCTGAAAGCCTTAATGCACATAAAAGCCAGCATCCAGTATTTAAAGTAGAAATTACATTTCTACTTACAGTCTCCCCAATATCTTAACTTCTATTTAGTTAAGAGCTTGCACCTGCAAACAAAACATTTATTTGGACCTTCATTTTTTAACTTATCCTTTCAAAGCACAGAGGGGGAATAAAACTTCTGATTTCAATAGTCAGTAATTTTCCAGACCAAAAAGAAACATTAAAAGCTAAATAAAAGAATTTAAACCTATTACAACAGTTGTTCCAGATATAAACATCACTATATTCATTTTTAACTCAGTTGTTTTTCAATTCCAATGTTCATCACTAGAAATACTCAGATTAGGCTTTCCAAATGCATTGATAGCAAATAATGGTACTGCAATTAAATACTTCCAACATATTAAGCAACTATTAAAATGATTTCTATAACTATTTTATCTATTCATAGATGACAGTAAGTCATGTAATAACATTTCACATAAAAGCAGAAAGCATTTTTAATGCATAAGAATACTATGTTAGGAACAACAGTAATTATTTTAATTATCTTAATTATAAAAATTGAAATCTCAGAGTTATTCCTTGGAAAATTTCTCTTTGTTTATATTGTGCAATGCTTTCAGAATAGCCAGCATTTGCAGCATAAATTGATCTAAAAAATAAAAAGAATCCTAATTGTATAACATATTTGAACAGTCCCACTTCTAACAGGAATAAAAAAAAAAATCTTCTCTTTGTTCAGGATCATTTGAGAATGCAATCTCATTTTAAGTGATCACTACTAATTCCCTCCTCCTCATCCTCGAAATGTCAGCCATCTCACTAGAGAATAAAGAAATCAGTGCCATGGATAAAAACAAGGAAACACCCAGGCCTTTTATTTCCTATACTGAAATTGTGCTGTAGAAATAAGGAAATAGTGTACTGAGAACAAGAATATTTTGTTTTCCAGCAAGAAGTGTGACATAAGCCTGAACCTTTTTGGGTGTGACAGACATTAATGACCTCTATGAAAGCAAATAGAGATTCAAGGTGGTGTTTTTAGAAGATAAAAGAGGAAGGCATTGGTCAAAGAGATAACAGGGTAATTAACTAATCATAGTTATGTACTAAAATACTTAACAGGAGCTTAAAATGCATAAAACAGGGACTCATCAGATGTAAGCAGGTTGTTTGTTTTAAAGTAATAATTAATTAGCCTTCACTAGAAAGACATCTGAAGTGCTTGTAACCCCAAATCATGCTTTGTTCAGCATGTAAACTACAAGAAGTATTCCTGATTTCAGCTGCAGCCTATTTCTCAAAGGCTTGTTTCTCTTTGAAGTACCTGCAGCTGGAGATGAAGCATCTCTCAAGAGAGAAACAGGATATTTGAAAACAAATAGACTTTAAGTTTATTTGCAGTTTATTTAGCATTTCTGGCAGCAGAAGTCACCTAGTTGTAAACAGATTTAAAAGGCATATAAAAAAACCGAATAAAATTAGGCATTTATGTTAATTCAAAGGCAAATTGTGCTATGAGATATGTGAAAACTCCAAAGTGATTTCTACCCTTTTGTTTGTCTTTTCGATTTTTACCCTTTCGTCATTCTCATTGCAAGTTTCCTAGCTGGTGGTTGTTAATATACACCCTTTCTTAAAATCTCTATTTGCAACCCAAATTACATTTACCTGTTTTTAGTGGAGGATGAGAAGAGGAAATGAACATAGCATTCTTGGTTTTAATAGGTCTTAATCAGAAATAAGAAAGAAGTCAGGCTTAAAAATTAGAAGGAGAATAAAATCTACTAATCTTTTCCAAAATTACTCAAATGCTTAGGACTCAAATTTTTCACTGGGTCACATTTCTGTCTATAAAACTATCTTCTTGCCTCCAGTATAACCACTAAAGAACAGATTCCCCAGTGCTGTAAGGAAAAGTGACAGCTAAATTGGAATCATTGCTTATTTTGCTTTGTATTACCTTTTGTACACATTTTCCCGTTAACTGTAATGGGCAGTCATTGGTGTGGCAGATGTGTAATGGGATGTGGAGGGATGTCCCCACATGATGTTCCTGCAGTTCCAGAGGTGAGACCTGAACACAGCCTGTACAGCTTACCAGCCCCTTCTCTGTGGGCAAGTGCGAACCATTTTTCCAGTGTTACATTGCTAATGAACATGTGAGCAGAGCTCATCAAGCATCACTCAGTCCACTGTTCTGAGCTGCATTTAGATCAAGATGGGAGGTATCCTTCTCTCTTTCTGTGTGTCCTACATATATGTGACTATGCCAAATACCTTTTTATTTATCCATTTATCTCGCTCTGATTAGTGCCTGTTTAATTCCAGCACTGCTCACATGTACAATTGAGACAAAGTTAGACTCAGAGGCTTCTACTGCAGAGGCTACAGTATGCAAGCCACCTATGGCTTTTAAAGCTGGCCCCACTACCAGAAGAGCTGAAAACTTCAGATTATACCATTATGGTGATTTTAAAGGAACATTTCCTCATTATAGAGGGCAGCCTAAAACTGGGGGGCAATGACAGAACACCTTGTCAGCAGCACTTAAATGTAGCTTGCAAGGGCTTCAGTTGGGAATGTACTTGACGTGAGTGCACTCGATTTTCAAAGGCATCATATTGTTAATGGAAGTAAAAGTCTTGGGAACAAGCACAGAGGTAATAGGAGGCACGAAGTGCTGACTCTTCAATATCAGCATTTGCAATGTGACATGCAGCTTCTTCTAAAAAACAGCTTTTAAAGTCTTCAGGACAGTGCACAGAAGAGTTCTGCATAAGCAGTCTTTCTCATTTCTGAAAATAAATGGTGACTTTGGGAGAGAATAAAGGCAGAAATGATCCACAAGAGTTTGATTTGATATACATCAGGCTGAATTGTCAATTTTAGACTAAGTGTGGAAATTATCATAAAATCTTGCAGGTGGATATTGGCTGGACTAAAAATGAACAGTAAAGCTCACAGAAATGAGGGGTGGATAATATCTGGCTCCATGAAGTGCCTTAAGTTTATTCATATACTCTTAGCAGACAAAGAGCTTCAGTACACTGTATATATTTATTTGTACCTGAAGAAAGGGACTGCCCTCTCTGTTGCATGCCATACGTATTTGGATGCCTGCTTCATAATTTTCCCAGTTTCAGATCTGAAGTCCAGGTTTAAGGCTGCCCACACTGGTGCTCTTAAATGACTATTTTTAAAATCAGCCTTCCAAGACCAAATCAGTTTATAGTATTCTCCTCAAACAAACCACTTCTTTGCCACAGTGAGTGACACCCTGGGGTAGATGGGCCAAATCCTGGTGAACCTGTGGTCCTGACTATCCCCCTCAATGCAGTCAGGGTGCCCCTCCCAGGAACCCTCTGCCTCTTGCATGATGATGGGATTTGACCTGGGTCCTGGGTATACCTGCATCCAGACTTGTTCTTCAGCTCTTGGCAGGACTTTCCAAGGTTGATACAGGACCAGAGGTAAACCCCAGCCTTCATCTGAGGATGACCCAGCCAATCTGCTGCAGGATGGTAGCCTCCATGAGGAGGTTTCTATGGCCTGTGTTGCAGCCAGCCTAAACCCCTAGACTGGACCCCTGCCTAGGGTTGCCCCAGAGGCATATGTCAACTCCTCTGAAATTATTCTCCTTCCTCTACCACAAAAGCATCTATTCTCTAGCAAAATAAACTGCTGCAACTGGTTGTTTTCTTCAGTGGGTGTGTTGTGGTTTAAAACCAGCTGGAAATTAATCTCCAAGCAACCACTCCCCTTCCCCACATTCTCTTGAAGGAGAAAGGGTGAGAATATAGCAGAGATTATGGGTTGAGAAAAAATGTACCAGCAAAAAGTAAGGAAAACAAGCAATAACAGCAACAATACTAGTAATAAGTGTATGAAAGAGGGTGATATTACGTCAAAAATGCTCATGGACGTCTGACCAACCCAATGTTACTGTGGCCAGAGACATGAGTCCTCCTGAGACAAAGCAGAAAATGGTGGTTGTCACTGCAGACAGTGCTTTTTGTCCTGGACCTGAGACAGTGATGGACAAACCCTCTGAGATGGAGTGGTCTGCACTGCTCGCCCCATGCCCCCGCCCCACCAGCTCTTCTCAGCACTTCACTACCTTGGAAAAGGGAACAACATGGCTGTGGTTCTGTGTCATCTCCATTTCTCTTCCACCCAAAGCCACAGCTCCCAGTGAAGATATGTGTGGAACAGAATAATAAACCTGGCTGCACACACGGCTCCAGGCTCCACTGCCCTTGCCGCAACTGCGAGAAGATGAACGCTGTCCTGGCCAAAACCAGGAGAGGGTGACATTGAACGAATCAGTCCTAGCACTGCTTGCCATGCATCCACAGCTGCTCCCCAGTGCTGCTAAGGGCTGTGGGGAATGTGCAGGAGCTCTTTGTTAGTAGTCAAGACAATGTCAGGAAACAATGAGGTCACTCGTGGGTCTCAATAACAGCACATCTCTTCTCTCACATTTTTTTTTCCTCACTTCTTTTCAAATAATAATTGTTCTAGCTATTTTTGAGTGTCTATATCTTGTCTCCTAAGGTCAAGGGACTTGAGAATGGTTGACATGAAGGCAGTTATAAATTTTTAAAGAAAAACCTTAAAAATTTTTGAATTACGACTAGTTTTCTGAGCTGGCTGAACAAAGTTCCCAAAGCACAAGAGAATACGTGCTGTTCATCTATATTCATTTTAAATGGATTTATGGTATGTTATCCTTTTCACAATGGCTCCCATATATTTACCACTGCTCATGCTACTCACCAAAATATTTATGTAATAGATCATTGTCTTCCATTCAAGGACTTTGTATTTGAAACAGAAAATAAAAATAGTTATAAAAAATTGGTCTTGTGGAGATGACTTACAGCTCCACATAATGTAATGTGGCAACTCACTTTGTTTTGAGAACAAAAAAATAAACATCAACGTTTGCTTTTCAGAGACATTTGGCAGAAAATAACTATTCATTCCCAAAACAATGGAGAGCCGTGATTTCAATTTAGTACTGTTTTACTTCTGTTTCAAAGCAGATCATCAGAAAATAGGTTATTCCTAAAAATATATTGAATGTTTTCAATTGAAAATCTATACTGGAATATTGGAAAAGTCTACATCCTATAAATGCAGACTCAGTTCTCATACCTGCACATCTCAGAAACCTCAGCCATGTTGAATTCCGTTTTGAACAAAATGGCCAAAATAAAACCTCACTTCTGAACATCTCCCTTAGATACCTCATACAGCACCATGCTTGCTAAAACTCCTCAGGCATTGCTTGTTGCCTTCCCATCAGCATTATGGAATGCTCTCACAGTGTCTACTGCTTTGCCTGTTTCGCTGACAGTTTTCCTTCTGAAAATTTTTCTTTCTATTCTCAGCCTCTCTTTATAAACCCAGTCCTCCAAGTAAAACATACTTCTCACATGCTTTCTAACTTAGTCCTTTTGTCTTCCTACAGATTCTGTGTAGATCCATATCCAGGATATATCAAGCTTCCCATAGCAATATCTTGACCTAGTGGTCTGTGGGGTTTTGTTGTTTTTTTTTTGCTGTTGTTTGTTGTTGTTGCTGTTGTTTTTAAATGCTGTACAGCAATACAGTAATCCAGAGAGCTGACTTAAAGTCTGGGTAAAAGTCGGTGATGGTGGTACCTTTGAGGAAGCAATTGAAAGAGCAAGAGAGCACCATCCCTTTAAATGAACTGACACTTTATTTATATAACCTAATAAACACCTGGGGACTTGAGAGAGCTATGCTGATATAGACTGCATGTATTTGGTCTAAAAAGAATCATTTTTTGTACATTTTTCGAAAGACAAAATCCTTTAGGGGTTCTTTGTTCACATTGTACTTGCAATAGCAGATAAACAGATCTTCTTTCAGTATTTCCATCTTTCTACATGCTTCTCCTGTGAGTTTGTTCCAGCTGAAAACACTCTTGGTGGTTCAGCAACATGAAATACAACCCTTCTGGCAGAGGAAGCTCTTGCAATACTTTGCTGCAGCACAAGTAATTACCCAGGAGATGCAGGCACGGGCTTCTCTGGCTCCTTGCTGAATTCATTGTTTCATCATCTACACATCTCACATTTAATTATTTCCATTTTACTACCAAAGAATTGAGAAACAGTTTTTGAGGAGTGGCTGGTTAATCAGCATGCAAGGATTGCCTGCCTCCTGCACTTTATTAGTTTTGCAGACTGAGTTTATAACAGGATCATTAGTGCAATACTGGATTACATAAAATCTAGACACTTACAGACTTTTGAGGTTCTTCACCTGTAGAAAAAAAGCTTTTATAATACCTTCATCCAGCTTTAGTTATCTGCCTAGCCCAAACTTGTGGCAATATGCTCTCTAAAATGAGCAGTCAGAACAAAGTATTTGTTGAACTCTTTATGACAAATATTTCTTAGTAAAGTGTAAGCATGTTTCTACTACCTGCCAAGGCCACAGTAGGATGCTATTATGAGGGAAGTACAGATGGGTTTTGATGTTTTTATTTCTTTAAATTGGAATATTATGATTATTTTATTTCTAGATTGTAATTCATGTTTTGTCTGAAATTAGGTGTTAATTGAAGTTAGATTTTCAATACTTAAAATTACTTAAAATGATAAGTAGTTATCTTTTTGCATGTGGTAAATGTGTAAGATAGTTAAAAGGTGCCCAAGTTTCACTGGCTCTTTGTCTAAAGTAACCTCACAAGTACAGTCAGTATTGTGTAAAAAACTAAGGAAGATGTTTTGATGATTGGCTAACTAAAACCCTTTTCTCAGAGGAGTCCCCAAAAAGTGACTTTTGAAGCTTTCTGTTATTTATAGTTTTAGCACTGACATTCTTTCACTCACCTTGGTAATACTGGAATCTCAAAAGTGCATTTGAAATTTTTTTCTTAAACACAGCCCATTCCTAGGTGGAATCCAAGTTGTATTACATCAACTCATTTGCCTGAACCTGGTACACACCCCAGATTACACTATGAAACAATGACTTATTGCAGAATGTTTTATCCAAACGTGTTGATCCAGCTGGGAAAACCACATTAAAGAACAAAGTTTACCACATTTCTGCTCTTCTAGCTGTGGCAGTTAGTGCATTGATTTAATCACCTTTTTATTTTGAATGACATCAGTCATCCAAAAAAACCAAGCAAGTTTTTATTTGGCCTCATTAAAATCAGGGTCAATCAGAAGTGATTTCTGAGCCTCTGTATCATACTAGGGGCAAATAGAGTTGTTTATCACCAAGTGATACCTTGCATAAGGACTTGATTGATTGACTGATTGATTGATTGATTGAAACTTCCTCCTCAACCATTGAGAAGTGAAGGTTTTCAGAATCCTGAAGAGAGAAGAAAATGAAAGAGCTGTCTGGAATGCAGTGACAACTCTGATTATCAGTAAGTATGATAAAAACTTTTCCTGATACTTTAACAAGAATTTATTATCAAGATTGACTCATTTAAAACCAGTATAAAGAGCTAAAACTCAAAACTCATAACCCACACTTATGAATTTGATTATTTGAGGAAATTTGATATATAGTCATATTAAAAGCAGAATTTCAGTTTATAATACAAAATATTAATGTTTTCTTATAAATAAGAGAGAAAGACATCTTAATATTATCAAACATCAAATGTAGTGAAAATCTTTCAATTTTTATTCAAAAGTAAAGAAAGAAACAAAACTGTGGTGGTGCATCTTCCCCATCCTAAGCTGGGCTGCGACCTCAGAAACACTGATTAGGACTCAGCCTTGATGAACACCTGGCCAAGCTCCTCTCTAACTTACCAGAAATACTGTCTGCTCCCAGGAGCTGGTGCTGCCTAGCAGGCTCAGACAGCTTTGCAGACTATTTTTTTGCCTGTATAACAACCCGAGCAGGATAATGTTTTCGTTCTCAAACTTTCAGAAGAAGTTTCTGGCCTGAAGTGTGTCCAGGACGAAACCTTGTATTGACAAAAGCCCAGTCCCTTGTGACCCTGTGAGCAGGGGTCCAAAGTGGGACTCTTGGAGCTCTCCTGGGGGGCAGTGGCAGTGTCCAGTGGAGCCCCTCAAAGCCAGCAGCTCTGCTGTATGCAGAGCTTGCCAAACAACCATGGCTCCTGGTCTGATCCCCACTCCTCAAGGCTCTACCCTTTGCCTGCTCAGGACCTGCAAAGATATCTGAAATGAGTGTTTCACTCCCTTTGAGGGGAACTTTCCACAGGTACCTCATACAGTCTCCTTATAACTGTGTGCATGCAATTGTGCATGTGCCATGGAGAATGCACTGGGAACGCTGCTCTCCTAGGTTCTTAATTACTTCAGCCTCATAAGTAGGCTAGGCCTGCAAGTGAGAAACTCTTGTGGTATTGTAAATCCCATATGAATCCTTTGCTAAATTGTTAAATACGTGTTGTACGTTATAAATTAAGTAAATTAAATGCTGAAAAGTTAAGGTGCTGTTAAGTTGAAGTGCTATTGCGTTTGCTTTTCCTCAGTGTGCCTTAACCATCTAGTGAGCAGTGGAGTGAACCTTGCCAATGACATTTCTTGTGCTTTTATATTAGACCTGTTTTTTACTGATACCTTTGCTGGTGATTCTTTAAGAGATCTTAATACACTCATTCATGACAGAAACAAATCTTCCTTAGCCTTAGAAAAGCTAAAAGCAAAGCTGAGAGAAGTTCTTCAGACATCCTTTTCACCAGTAATATCAGATATATCTGGTATGTTACTGGGTACTGAAGATTGAAGGACTACATTGCCTCCTAGGAGAAGAAAAAAAAAAAACCAAGGTACAAATTCCATAATGACTTCTCTCATCTTCAAAAAACTAGAAACTATTCACAACAGAATGAGGTTGCCCTCCACAATACTTCCTTGGGACCTTTTTCCTCTTCCATGAAAATTTTTATAGACTTTTCTATACCAAAACCAGAGCCTGGGACTTACACAAAGCAATTACAAAAGGTGTAAAACACAAGCTGGCTGGCAGACCTTCTTCAAGCAGAGACACCAGTAGATCAGAGAGAACTCCTTTTTCCCTACATTGAAATGACCACAGGAAGAAGTTCCATAAAATCATTAGAGGCAGGAACCATCACCTGACACAGGGTTTCCAGACATATTAGAGTGTACATCTTGAATTGTCATACAGCAGAAAAGTCAATAATCTTCTGTCTGATCTGTTATTAAATTGAAACTGTAGGAGGTAGATTGTAGATTTGTGATGTAATCTGTAGAGAAAAAGAGGAAAATGCTGAAAATAGTAAGAAAGGTGGGAAAGGAAATAGGGCAATAGGAGAATATAAGAAGTAAGTGCAATTGCTTTAGAACATCACTAAAATAATAAATCTTCCATCCACAGAGGGAAAAAAAAAAGATAGCTCATTATAACTGGGCTAGACACTACACACTTTTAATCTGCCTCTCCAGTCACATACCTCCTATCCTTTCAGAAGTGAAAAAGAGCCACAGCATGCTTCAGGGTTTCTGAAGGCATATTAATAACACTCCCTACTCAGAAACTAAATAATGCTTCCTGTGCAGATGTGATTTTAGACCTAATTTTCACATTTAAATGTGAAGACAAACGTTACCTTCAGTTGCCAGATAAAATCCCATAGAAGACAAATATTTGACTTTGTCTAAAACTCTTTGAGGAAAACAGACTCTACCAAAGCACAATACTGTAATTGTAAGAATTACACCTCTAATACCATCACAAAGGATATTTTATTATTTGCTGAAAAGAAGTTTTCATTTTATTATTTGCAAAACAAGCCAGAGGAGAATGGGTTTACTGGTAAAGTCCAAGAGCCAAGAAATAACAAGGTCTTAGTAAGGTCTCCTTGAAGGTCTCTGTTCTGGAGGAACATCTCTCGTTGACCCCTCAGGGAATTTGATCATTCTAAATAATGTTTTGGTTGGATGCTTAAGGGTTGCTAATATGTAACCTCCTTATGCAAATTATCACCTTACCAAGCTTCCCAGTACATTATTTTCTTGGTTTTACCACTGAGCTTCAGCTTTACAATTCTCTTATTCCCCTTAATGCTCCACCTTGCCCACTAAGATTTTAATAGCTGTAAATCACATTATTGGCAGCTTCTTTTCCAAATATATTTTCTTGTAATTTTTCTATAGTTTGGATTTATTTTAATTTATTACACAGAAACATACTGTATTCCCTATTTCTCTGGTTAGACTGCTCCATATAATGGTCTACCAAAGCAAAGTCATGCAGAGCTGTTAGAAAATTGTTGGCCTAACCAATGGAGGTTGGCCAAGACATGAGAATTGGCCAGACATGGCCAGTGACATGGCTAGACAATGAGAATTCATTTTAACTTGAGTGGTGAGAAAAGTATCAGCAGAGAGTCTTCCTGGACCTCTCTGAAGTGGGATACAGTAGAGTTTGATATACAAACACTGCAGGGTGTTCTCTGCCAGATCTGTGTTGATTTGCTGCACTTGTAATTTAGAGAAATTTCAGGACTCTTGCAAGCCAACGTTTAGTTTACTTCTGCCAGGTGGACAGTCTATGAATTTGAGTCATGCAGAAGAACAAAATTAGGTGGTTTTAAACTGCACAGCTGTAAGCCATGAAAGGCTGCTTGCTGTGCTGGTAGGATCTTCTGCTAAAATAGATACAAATAGAAGCTTTATTCCTTTGGAAACCCAGTCCTTCTATGTGTATAACGCTGCTACACATCTTTCACACTCCACTCTTTATTTAGTGTAGATCCAGCTGTTTTATTTCACAAAAAAAAATTCTTATTATGTAGTCTGCCTCTATATTACTTCTAAATCTAACTTGATATCTCACACAGTTTTATTGATAAAACTAATAAAGTCTTCTATTTTGCCAAAGACACACATCCCTAAACATTTCCCTGAAAATTCTGTTTTAAACTAATCAAAAAGCTCCTTTACTATTCTTCAATAGACGATAAGATGTAGCTATATATACATATCAAATTTTTTTTAGAATTATGAATAAGTTATATAAGTCAAATGATGTCTTCTGCTAGTTAGGAATGTGTAAGACGGGAAATGGCAGCATTAAATTTGGCTGACAGGCCTTGGTGCATGCGTTCTCATATGCTTTGTAATTACATGCACAGCTGATACTTTCCCCACAGTATCTCTGCCTTAGCCAGTGGCACAGGTGGTTACACCTGTGCTAGGGGATGCAAGGTCCAACGTCAGTCTCATCCTTCCAGTCACCTCGTTTCTGTCTGCTCTCTGGTTCTTCTTAGAACTGGCTCTCTCATCCTCTGTGGTCACAGCTATCCTCCCTCACTTCCCACTTTCACAGCAGCTTTATTTCTCCTTCCTGCATTACAGAATTATTGCCAGGTTGTTGGCATGTGTTCCTGACCCATTTCAATCTACAGCTGTCAGAACTGCCTATTTCTTATCAGCTGCAGATGCTACAGTCAATTTAGACTTTACACTATGCATTATAAGTGTGTAGATATATGAAAATATACATCTTCCAGTAAAGAAATCTTTCCAATGCTTATAACTTACTTATGGCTTCCTGCTTATGAACACCAAAAGAAATGGAAAACAAGTAGTGTTTCTATACAAAATATGAAGCCCTTGATGAAAAGCCTCTGACCTATGTATTGGAACACAACAGTTATCAAATTTTGCTTGATTTCACTTAAAATTGGCCAAATAACAAGTTTTTCTTGTAAAAAACCAGCTGAATAGTTTTATCTGAAGTATTTATTTTAGACTACAATAACTCAGCTTGAAGTGACAGGGTGAAAGTTTGGCAAAATCAAGAGTATCTAATAATGGAAAGAATAGCCTCATAACAAGTTGTACCAACACTGCAACTTGTATTATATTTTCTTATAATAATTTGTATTATATTTTCTTATAATCACATATATGCTGAGTGCACTCCAAGTGTTCTGAAAACATGGAGGGATAAAAAACATCCAAAATTTAGCAGCAGTAGTTGAAAAATAGTAAAAATAAAAAAAAAAAAAGTTGGAGGCCACTCTCTGAACTGTTTAAAATTCCCTCTGTCATTCAGTTATTTATCAATGTTGGTTTTGTTATTGTTGCTATTGTTGTTATGAATATGCTGGGAAAAAGATCCAAACTAATCTTGCCCTGCAGTGATTATTGCTTTATACTCATAACATTTGGAAAGCCTGTCATGCAAAGTATTGAATGCATGCATGAATGATGATAGTTTGAATGAGAGAGTGTAAATCTGGTCAGTCATATACTTATGCTATGCACATTTTTTAATTGTATGAAAAATAGCTGTAACTTAAATCATAAGATAGTGTTAGTGATTCACTTCAGCTGATAGACATAGCTCTTGCAACACTGCAGCAATAACAATTTAAATGCATATTGCTCTGCTCATGAGTATGCTCCAAAAGCAGTAGGCAGCGGAAAGAAGGACTGAATAAATGCTGAGAAAAGAAACAATTTAAAATACTTCTTNAAAAAAAAAATTTAAAATATTTTTTTTTTTTTTTTTTTTTTTTTTTTTTAACTGAACCGTAGCTATGAGCTCCCCAGGCAGCATATTTGACAGTATGCACTGAGAAGTAAAAGAATTTACAACAGCTCAGACCTGAGCACCTAATCAATAAGACAGCAAACAAGTCCAAGGTAGCTGACTGCAGTACATACCACCTACCTGTGTGTAGGATATATGATCTAAATTTAGTAGAGCATATTGCATTCAGTTGGCTACAACACTCTTTTTCCCTACATAATCACTCAACTGTTGCTCTGTGTTCTCTGTTTATTGGTATAGTCCACTTTAATTTGACTTGTTTTCAGTTTTTGTGCATGCTGCTGAGAGAAAATATTTCCAGCAGTAGAAAAGGAGAATTAGTCATACAGGCTCCCACTCTCCCTTGCAAGTGCTGTGCCAATAGCCTACCCTGAGGACAGATGTGGGCTAGGGATCATCTGGGGTCCTGCAAGAAAAGTTAATCTGATTTCCTCTGGAGTGCCATGAGTGGTATAGTGGTATGAAGGAACTCAACTAGCTTCAGATCGTCAAGATAAGGTACTGCAGGCAACTGAAGAAATACAATTTCTGTGCCTTGTATAGAAGATACAATGAATGCATAACCTACTCCTCACTTTTTTCCATCCTAAACTTTTCTATAGTTTTAGGATGCATCAATACATTCATTTTTACAAGACAGTCTTGAGTAAAGCTGAAGTGAGATAGTGTGCATAATCCTGCAGCTATCAATGGTTTTAAGTGTGAGTCTAAGTACCCCACCAAGTTGAATAGTTTCATTGTCTCAGCTGCTGCAAAGAGGCAGTCATCTGTATGACCAGAGATGGTTTCAAATATCAAAATGCTACCACTATTATCATTTCCCAAAAAATATTGTGAGTTTATCAAGACAAGGAACACTCCCTGACATTTCTGGTCCTACTTGGAAGTCCTTGTCTGGCTTTTGTGATAGAGCATATCCCTCGCTAGGATGTCACCATCTTTGTCACCATGCTTTACTTCACCTAAACAGCAAGTCCAATCTTCCTGCATCCACAATATTCAGCTTTTGTGCTTGTACTGCTCATCTACCGCTCCCAACCTCCCTGTTGTTTAGGACAGCCCTGCTGATGCAGCAGCTATTCCAAAGCCTAGTCTACTAAGTTGACAGTTTGAATCTGGTCACAGTGCCATTTCACTTTAATCTTTATCCCTGAAAATCTAAGTCAATTGCACTTCTTCGGTGGGAACAAAATCAGACCTCATTTCTTTTTTCTAAAGTCTTAATATTAGACTTAATATTTCAATGTCTTAAACTCATGGTCTTAGATTTAATGCCTTTTTAGCTAAATATTCCCAAAAGCACTTATTTCCAGCTGTGTGCAAAAATAATTTGCAAAGCATAAGGAACAATATAGCTGAGCCAATCTCTTAGTTACAAGGGAGAAAAGTTAATCACAATAAATAAAGTATTTACAGTAAAAGGTGCATCTAAGGAAAAGAATTGAGAGTGAATATGTTAACAAATAATAATAAAACACAAGTCAGAAGTACCACAGGAAACCTTGTGGTATTATTAATATAATAAATTAAAACAGATAATTTACAGTCCTCCTACCTCCACTCCAATTAAGATAAATGATCACAAAATAACTCCATAACAAATGTTTTCTAAAATTAATGTTTGGAATGGCTAACAGAAGTTTGGATAAGTTTATTTGGGCAATTCTAAAATTTAACAGATCTAGTTGAAATTAAGGATCTCTCTGCACAGCAATAATGTGCTTTAACTTTAGAAAGTAGCTGCATTTTTTATTATTGGTTTTAATAACCAGTTCTCGGAGCCTCTTACCTTGCCTGTGATCTTGAAGGTATTTTTCTGTTGCGTAATCTTTTTCACAAGCAATTTAAATTACTTAAAAATATCCATTTCTTATGAGAAAAACAAAGTCATCAATTTATTTATTGATCTCCTCTTCTAACTAAACAGGCATTTGTATAATACAATCCAACACAGCTGCCAAATTATAATTGTTTACTATTATACAACAAGTATTCAAACAAGATTAGATAGAAAATTATTCTGTTGAAAATTATTCATTGATCCTGTCTGTAAGGCATAAAGACATGGACGTGTGCAATATGCATCTCTTTATGACTTACAGGTAGGATCAGTGCTGCTCAGCCTGAGCAAGAAGTAGTTACAGCACAAGGATCATCTGGAAGGGGAGAGAAAGGGTCTCTTGTCCATAGTGTATGTCCAGATTTGGTCAAAGAAGCCTGACAACTGTTAGGATACAATGTTCCATGTGCTAGCTTGGAGATGGGCTACAATACTCATGGCCTCTGACAACCTGCAGAGACTTTCTAAAGAGTGGGAGTGCACATGGCTTTTTTGGAGGTATTGTTTAGGATTGTTATCTCAAATAGATGTTTTTTTGCTCTTCCTCCAAAGAGGAAACCAGGAGACTTTTCAGATGGCTGCTATATTTTGAGATTGAGAGCTAAAACAGTGTAAGCTTAGGGTTGAAGGCAGAAAACATCTTATTATGGTAATCCTCCAGCAGAGTAGTCTTCTTTCTTTCACACCTGGTCCTAAACCTTATTTCAAGAGACCTGTATAATTTAACATTTTTTGATGCAAGAAAAACAGACCAAAAGTACTTTCTGTTATAGCTTTGTCATAGCATTCTGTTTTAGCCTTCTGTTAGTGAGACAGAAGAGAAATTCAAGATTTTTCATTAGCTTGTCCCCCTGTTCCTTTAAGAAGTCTGATCTACAATAAACTAAAGAGGATGATATTCAGATACTTGGCACAAGTTGAGTATGTAGCCATGCACACTACTCACCGAACATGTGAGAGATATCTTAGGGAGGAGATAAAGAGTTGACTATGGAAGATGTTTTCTTTGCTAACTTCTTTCTTGGTGCTGCCACAACAGAGCAAAGAGACTGCATTTCTCTCAGCGCTGATTGCAGAGTCTGGCTGTGTCTTGACAATACCAAGTTGAAGATACTTGTAATGCAATATAAAAATATTGCTCTTGTGTTCAGCATTGCAAATCTCCTTAGAAATCATCTGACAAAAAAAATGAGCAAAATTATGCCAGGCCTGAAGGGAAAAGAAGTTTATATGGTTGACATTTAGTTTAAATAAAATCAGAGAAAGAAAAGAAGTCAAGCAAAAATTCAATACATTTCTCACAGAATTGAAACTACGTTTTGAGATCAATAGTAAGCATGGATGATAATAAACCATCTGGCCACTTACATTTAACAAACAATTTTAACAGTGGACACATCCATGGCTTCTCTTTTCTTTACTAAAGTCCATAAGGTAATTGAGGCCACACCTCAAGATTTCTTTGCTTTCTTTACAAAGATTACAAAAGGCACCCCTATTATCCTCCTTTTAGATAAAGAATGAATCAGAGCAACTCAAACACCTAAGCCTTATGAGGTGGGATAAAATATTAGAGAAGCTTGGAGGAAAATTCTGATCTCATGTAGCATTCAATGAAGTTTTAACCTTTGTGTTTTCTGAAGGTGCTAGAAAATAGCATTTTATCCACTCATTCGCTTACACGCAGTTCTCTAACTTAAGACAACCCTTTATTTACAATATCCCAGTAAGCATCCAATTGAAAACCTTAGCTGGGGTTTGGAAATCTGAGCAGCTTCTGTATCAGGACAATGACCTAGGAACTTTCATGTTCGCCCTCTGTTTCTTGAATGGCTTCATAGAGTTTGAAACAAAGCTCAAATGTGAGCATCAGATCTATATTTGTAGACACAGTGGATGGATTTAATTAATTATAGCATACTACAAATACTTTAAAAATAAAAAAGTAGTTATATTAATCCTTAATATGTGTCATGATATATAATAATTGAGATGAAAACTCATACTGTCTCTTCAAAGACAACGTATGTAAACAGCAAAAAAAAAAAAAAAAATTATGACAAAATAACCTAAGAGGAAAATTCCATATTTTCTTTCTCTTTTTCTCTTTTGTACATTTTCTTGTTTCTGCATTTCTCTTTGATCTAGATTACTTGTCTTCAGAATGTTTTTAAGATTATTGTCATCATTAAACTTGATGTTTAAAACCAGAAAACCAGCACATAATATTGTAAATTGATGCTGAAGTATAACAGATGTTATGTTCCTTATATACCATTTCAGTTGCAGACACATTTTTTAAATCTAGTTATTTTATTTTAGATGTAAAGAGTGAGGTATGGAAGAGCTTTGATCACTGTCCCAAGTTTAAAGGCAGGAATAACACATACATGTTGCAATGTGTAGTATTTGGCTCTTTGCTGAAAGCAAACCCCTTCTTTTTGTAATACTACAAATACCCTTTATACACCTGAACCTACCAAAAGAATAGGCCCTGCTGTCAGTCACCCAGATCAGCTTTTCCCCTCTAGGTGCCTCACTCCTTTCTAACAGTTTTCATCTCCTTTGAGACAAGTTGTGTGTTACCACACCAATCTGATTTAGGCTATAAACTCCCTGGGGCAGTGATTGCTAGAATTTGTGCAGTGGGCCTAAGGGGCTTTGGTGCACTGGGATCTAAACCTAGCTACATTTTTCAGGGTGATCACTGCTACCATTCAATAATTACAATTATATTTTCTCCTTAGTTACTATGGGGAGAGTTTGGCATTTCCTAGTGCCTCTCCTGTAGAGAAAATATTAACTTCTCTTGCCTTGTTGTTTCATTTCCTTCTTTCCATGTTGCAGCTCTGCAAGTTAATGCAGGTCAGAATTGTTTGTGGAGCCAAAGTGAAGAGGGGTCCCTGTAGAGGGTGTGGTGGTAGGTCAGGATATCAGAATGGACAGCTGAGAGATGTTTAAAGCAATCACTTAAGGGTTTCTGAACACTACAAGGAATGAAGAAGCAATGATGAATGGTAATACTGTGGCTCAGCTAAACTCAATCTTCTCTCCTTTCCTTTTTCAGTATAACCACTCCTAAGAGGCCTGGAAAGCTGCTCATATCCAAATTTCTCTAGGTAAGCAGGTCTAGCTCAAGGCAAGCAAGGTAACATTGCTTTCTGTAATACAACTATCTGTGCTAGAGTGCTTGGATCCCTGTAGTGCATCTTGAATTTCTCTCAGTACAAAGGGAACGGATTAATTTGCACATCAGACTTCCTTCAGCAGGAAGATACTTGTGCTGCATCTTTAACAAATACAGACCCTTTCTGAGTAAAATGGGATAAACACAGCTGTAGCCCTCCATTTTCATGGAGTTTAAGGGTTGATGATTCTCCTAAGAGTTCCGTGAATCTAGGCATATTTACTAGGACATTGTTTTCGTTGAGAATTTTTATTTGGGGGACTTTCTTAAGCTATAAAGTCCCGTACTCAAGTGAGCATCTGTCTTCATTAAAAAGAACAAAACAATCCAAGCCTCTCACAAGTCCTGTGGGAAGACTGGACTGAACACATTTTGTTAAAATCCAAGAGAATATAGCAAAGATTTCTAAATGCTATTTCTTATTGATGATTTTAAGTCGGTTCTTAAGAATTTTGAAGATCTGGCTTATGTGCTTTTGAGTTGCCATTAGTACTTATTTGTCAAATTTGCATCCTTGGTATATTAAAATTTCTGGGCCTAGTCCTAGTACAAGCAATGGGAAGTATCCATTTTCCCTTCTGTCATAGGCCTGCATGTAAATTAAATCATGATGCCTTGCTTATGATTAATGTTAAAAAATTAAGGGGTGGGTAAGGTGAATGCCAAAACCATATTAATGCTGAAAGTAACTCGTGTCTGTCCAACACTGTAATCTAAGAGGGATAGGCAGAGCTTTTGGAAAACTTTCAGGTGTATTTACAAAACACTGGTAACAGCAGTGGTGGAGGAGGAGTTCTCATAAAAACAGTAAACCTTCATGTTAGTATCTTCTCATGTACATCTCATTTTTTCTCTAAGTATCAACAAATTCGTCTATAATATTTCAGTTTCTTGAGGTTTTTGCTTAAATCACTTGCTAGCCTCTGTTCTTGAAGGGATTGGGTGTTTAACACTTGCCAGTTTTACTTAAAACAAGTATTTTTGTACTTACTATTTGATATGGCTTACAGTCTGTTTAAAAGAACTGTTTCAATTTTTTAAAAACACTATTTCTTATCCTTTTCCTTCATCTGTTTAAGGATTCAAGATTTGATCCAGTCCCATATCCTCAGGTATATAACATCATCAAAGTCTGTACTTATATGCATTTGGATTCACTGTATTAACAAGGGAGGCAATGAAGCACGTCTGCCTGTCTGAGAGTGAGACTGAAAAACTAAATTGTTTATATTCATTCTTCATTAGATATAGAAATAAATATTTTAGTCCCTTTTTGCCCTTCACTGGTCCTTTTGTCTTTTCCAACACATGCGCTACCTTGCTGACTCATCTGTGTAGCTACCATTTACTGCTGTGTATTCTGTTCCTAATTGCCATTTCCCAATCTTCAGTAATAATGTGTAATGAGCAAAGAATAACTTCATTAATTTAGATTAACCAAAGTCCAGATCAATTAGAAGACTGTAACAAGACTGTAAGACTCTCTTGTTCTTCCATCACCCATGACTAGCATTGAACAACAGAAAAGACCATACTGCTGTTTTCAAGGCAGGGGTGGTCCTTTATGGTTTATATAACTGCTTGAATTGAGTGATCATCTTTGTGCACACTTCACAGTAACCTCACTTCACCACCCACCCTGGTGCTCTTCTCTAGGGCTAGCATGTTAATAATTCCCTTCTTCCTGAGAACAGCTCTTGTAACTTAAAACTTCAGATGCCATCTGTGTGAACGGTATAGCAAAAACAGTTTTGTTGTAGCAAAAACAGAAGAGGCATGCTGAAGAGAACTGTTGCTGTGTTCCAGAAAGGAGCTTTACTACCCACATTCCATATATTTTGTAAATGGCAGAAAGGACAGTTAAGGAAATGTGTAAATATGATTTCAAATCTCCAGGAAGGGAGACAGGGCACTTGGAAAGGAAAAGCAAAGAAAATCTGATAGTCGTTATTGATGAAGAAATTCCACCAGAATTTTGAACTTTGTGGCTGCACAGACTCCACTTGCTGGTTGTATGATGCTACCTGGGAAAAACTTCTTGCTCAAAATGCAAGGCAGAGCAAGTCAGAAAAGTTTGCATGAGTGGAATGAGGAAGAAGATCAAGCCAGGTTTGTTGGTTTTTTTACTTCTAACAAAAATGGTATGGTTATACTGCACCTGGAGATGTATCTGGCTGATCAATTTACAGATAGTGGCATAAACTATGAGTCTTACTACAACAAGGTCCAAATGTATGCATCTCAGCCCTACTGTGCCTTCTTCTCATGGCTCTGAGCTGTATTCAGAATAGGAGACTTAATGATCCCTTTGGGAGATGGATACACTACTCTTTCAGCTCACAAATAATCAAATCACAATGCATTTAGTAATAAATGGAATGTTCTGCATCTGTTCAGTTTTTGTAGGAAAACATTACAAATAAATTCTTATTTTTAATATAGGTAGACCTAAACAGTTTGACATAGAAAATGGTGAAATAATGTATGTCATTACCACAGAATACGAATTTAACAGCAGAAACCCATGTAAAATAGATGTGGCTGATGAAGATATTCTAATGGTTACATCTATGGGAAAAATTTCCCTAATATGATCCCACTGTTTGGGGTCTAAGCACTGTGGATGTGGTATCATTAGTCCAGCTGCAGGACTTGGGGAGCAATATGAACCTGGTCCATGTTTTCTTAAATGCAGCAAATGAGCCTCTGCAGAGCCATGCAGTGCATTGCATCCATGAGAGAATGCTGCACTAATGCGTGTTTGACTATATTTGCAAAATTCTCGTTGCAAAGATGGCTGCCTAGCATGGCACCCAGTGATGTAGTCAGCATTCCCAGCTGGGATACTCCCATGCTCACACTGCACTTATCTGGGACTGCCTAGATGTGCAGTCCTGGAGAGAAACTACAGAAAATTAATAATTGATAAATTACATTGCTACATTGGGCAGGGAAATAGTTTTTTGTCCATTAAAATCTATGACTAGATTTTTCAAGCTGTATTTGTAGAACTACCGGCTATAATTTTCTAAATATTAGTTTATTCAGCTCTTTATTTCCGTCTCTGTATTTTTATTTTTTTCTCTCCAATTTTTAACTTAACTGACTTGTAAACTGTATGCAGCCTTGCATACTCCTTAATGAAAAGCACTGTGTTTAAATCAATGCAGTAATGCTTCCTCCTCCACCAAAGCAAACTTGCCAATTTCTTTGGTTCTAAAATTCTCATTTTGTTAAGACTGCTTCTGTATCAGCTGGAAAGTTTTGATCTCAATTAAAGTACCATCATTAATTTCCTTCAACAGAAGACCATTGCTGGTAAAATCAGTGTTTAATCCCTTATAAATGTGTTACATAATAATATTTTATTTCATATACATATGCAATATTTTGTGGGATTTTTTCTAGAGGAATGATATTAACTATTCAGGAATGAAGTTTAACAGGCAGCCATATTCCTTGCTCTCTGTGATACTTTAATATTGTTGCAAGCCATGAACAATTTTGGGAAGCTTGTTATAGAAGTGGTACATGCATTATCTTGACCCTGACTCATTTGCTTTTTACCTTCTGGAGCATTAAAGATATTTTGGACTTGTTTGTAAAAACCTAGGGAATAAATTCACTATCTCTGAAGCCTGAAGGTCTGGGTGAAGAAATAATAAATCAAATGCTAGCACATGATAAAACTAGGCATGCACAAAGCTAAAAATATTGGCACTACACTAACAGTAATTCTCAGAGAGAAAACTACTAGATCATAGAGTCCTAGAATGTCCTGAGTTGGAAGGGACTCACAAAGATCATTGATTCCAACTCCTGGCCTGCACAGCACACCCCAAGAGTCACACCAAGTGCCTGAGAGCATTGTCCAAGCTCTTCTTATACTCTGTCAGGCCGGTGCTGTGACCACTTGCCTGGGGAGACTGTCCCAAGGCCCACCACTCTCTGGGTGAAAAACATTTCCCTAATATTCAACCTAATTAATTCCTCTGACTCAGCTTCATGCCATTCCTTGAATCCTGTCACGGGTCAGCACAGAGCAGAGATCAGTGCCTGCCCCTCCTCTTCCCCTCCTGAGGAAGCTGCAGATGTGAGGAGGTCTCCCCTCAGTCTCCTCTTCTTCAGGCTGAACAGACCAAACTGACTTCAGACTCCTCATATGGACTCCTCTAGAGCTTTCACTGTGCTGGTGAAGGAAGGTGGAAGAAAAGAGAAGAAAGGAATGAAATCAGATCTTTTGGAAAGTGAATACAGTACAGTACGGTATTTCTGAATGTTGATTTAAAGTTTCACACTCAAGAGATGAAAAGCCCTACAAAAGTATATCTTCATGTACAGAAACAAAGCTCTTTAAAGACAGTAGGATGGCCAAGGGTAAGCACATGTATAAGTAGTTTGCTGGGTGATTGCAATTTGGCTTCTGAAGATCTTTCCAAAGCTAATTATAAGATCCAGATTGAAAAAAGGAGCTTTACTCCTTGCAATGAATGTTGGGTTTGGGGGGGTGGGGAGGTGATTTCAATTTTTATTAAATCAACACAAAATTAGATCAACACAAAACTCAAGTGTAAAGACTAAAAAAGGCTGGCATTCAAGAGCTGGCAGCACATCACATTCACTTTGCATGGATAGGAACAGAAAAAAAGCAACAGACATTTGAGTCATTTGTGTTTCGTAACATCTCCTGATCTATGCCTTGATATTAAGAAGCTGCATTAGGAAATGGCAATTTTGTTAATGCAAGAAGAAAGACAATTAGTTTGAAAAAAATATGAGCCCTTTAAAATTATTACAGAGTGAAAATTACATGTGCATTATCAAAGATTAGCAGAAAATTCCTAAGAAAAGGAATAGTTTAAGTGCAACTTCAGAATAGGAAATAGGTATAGAAACATTTCCTGTGGGTGGCTGTGCTAAAATGAACTAAATTATCATTCTGTCTAAACTTTTTTGTATTCAGTAATTTGCCACTATTGTTGCCAGCAATTTACTAAGTGCATGAAGGGGGAAGAATTCAAAAAGAAGATTTAATTAAGGAATTCCTTAGAAACACAACAAGCCTCAGACACCTCATACTTAAAATGTGCAAGTTAATAGGAGGCTTGCAGCTTCCAAATTCATAATTATGTCCCACAGCTAATTGTTTGGCACAATTACGTTTCCGAACAGTGTTCTGTTACCAAGAGAGATCTTGGAAAAGTCAGGAAAATCAGAAGAGCTTACTTGCCAAATAGCAATTGCTTCAATCTTTAAAATAAGCAAACAAACAAACAAAACTGGTTTGAAATAACTTTCACTGCAAAGTCCTTGTTCTTTTCTGGCCATTTTTTTCTGGGACTGGGTCGATGACCTTGGGGGATTCCAGAAAAAAAGAGATTGATGGTGAGGAAAATTTTAACATCCCAGAAGAGGTTGGACAGGAAGGTAGCTTCTTTTAAAAATTCTTTGTTTCTCAGACATTTCAAGAAAAAATGTTATCAAAGAGATCCCCAAGAGCTGAGACATTGCTAAAAAAAATATTTTAAATATTTTTAAATATTTTTATCCCTCTGGAAACCATTTGTTTCAACGTTCAAAACTCAGGCCTGTATGTTGCTTACAGTACTTTGCATGAATATTGAGACTATGAAAGATTATCATTAAAGTAGTGCTCAGAGTGATAGAGAGATAAATCTCTCTTCTCTCTTTCCAAAAGCTCACTTTACACTTTTCGATGCACAAGCCTGGCACGGTTGCATTTCACATGCACAGTCTCAGGCAGTGTCTTAGTCAAGGGCATTAGCCAACAAAGTGTCATTTCAGCCAGAGATAAAGATTAAAACTAAATTATATTAGTTGGTCCTGTTAGGAATTGTCTCCAGTGGCCATTTAGGTTCTGCCTTTCAAACTTATAGCAGATAAACATTCTTCAGAATATGTGGAGACCTGTTAAGAAAACTGCTTCATGTAACAGCAGAATTAAATTACCTTTCTCAGCAGCATGTACAGTTGTCATTGAAATAAAAAATCTGCTTCTTGTGTAATGCTGTAAAGACATTACTAAAGTCATAGTTGAAGTCTGATTGCCTTAAACAGTTTACTAATTCTTGAGAATTATTTACACTGATGAAGAGGAATGAAGAAAATCATGACAGAGGAAATAGAGACCCTGTTTAGAAAATTCAAATTTCTATCCAAACACATACACAAAAAGGTGAAAAAGAAAGTTCCCTGTGGGTTACTGAAGAATTCATAGGAAGAAGTCTCAGTACAACAAAAGTTTCAAGATAAACACATTCATCTCAATATTTGGCATATTTCAGGAAAAAAAAAATCAGTTTTGTTGAAAAGAGCCATGTTGTGGTAATTAAACTTCCCAGGATAACAGGAAGACCGTGAGAAGTAACTTGATGGATTAAGCTAATACTCCATCTAGTACAGGATTTGTTTTCTGACATTGGCAAAAGTTTGACATTTTCTGCTATCCATCCTTCCCATTCCCTAGGATGTACTACCACTGAATTAAGGATATTGGAGGTCACATTCCTGCTTGTTTTCTAGTACATATTATTTGAAATTTTAGCCTGATGAAACCATCTGCTATCTTCAGTTTCCTGTGGTGAAAAGTTCCTAAAGTTTACCACCCATTGTGTAAAGTACTTTTAAATATTTCAAACTGATTTCAGTACCATCCAGAGTCCCCAGGTGTCTGTATTGAGGGAATTGGTGAACCATGGATCTGCATTCTGCTTACCATTACCTGCATGATTTGCTTGGTCATGCTTTCCCTCAGACTTTTCTGCTCCAAACTAAGTAGTCAAAACTTTCTAATCTTTTATTCCAACACACCTTCTGTATGCCTTGGATTATTTTCATGTTTTCTAGTACCTCTTACATCTCTCCTGAGATGAAGAAACCAGAACTGCACAGATTCAAGGTGTGACTGTATGATAGAGGGGCAGCATCTTTGTTTTCCCAGCACTCTCATCTTCTGTTTTCTATGATGGAGATATACAATATAATTTACTGTAATTTTGCTACACAATTAGAGAAAAGATTTTCATCCTGTCTCAAAAGCCACTGTTGAATTATATTCTTACATGAGTACCTAAACTTTTTAATTCAAAACCAAAAATGGCATATCCAATGAAACTCTACACATCAGATTTAGAACAATTCTCAGGGGTCCAAACTTTTTTTTTTCTCTTCATGCTGCCTGAAGCTTCGTACAAAGCGTGAGTATAAAGCCGATAAAATTTTAAAAATCTTCCTGAGCCTAGAGGCAGGCTGTGGCTTAGCTTTGCAGCCAATCCCAGGTTGTGCTGGGAGCAGCCAGGCTGGAACGATGGCCGTGGGCTGTTGCACACACTCCTTACACAGTGGCCTTTGTACGGGGAATCACACGCCGCCGGCACAGAGCATCTCTTACAACGCATTCCCCCTCAAATCAAATCAAGCCACCAGCCAATAGACAACGATGCTAATCTTCTGCCTGTAGGAGCTTGTTGAATCTATGCTTTTTTCAGTGAGTGAACACACAGCCAGACAACTATCTCATTTTGAATGGAGAATAAAAGAAGAAAAAGAAATAAAAGGAAAAAAAAGAAAAGGGAAAAAAAAAGTTGGGTGGGGGGGGAGAAAGGGAACTGAGCCTTTGATGTGATTATCACATTTTGGCAAACTTTCCTGGAAATGTGAGTGAAGAACCATTCTTCATCTCAGTACTGGCCAGGTGAAAATGCAGTTGCTATGCTCAAGCATAGACTAGTTTCTTCACATTTCTTCAAGTTGAGCAGAAAGAGAAAAACAGACAAAATTAGGATTTACCTGATTCATTCCAGCCGTGCAGGGAGAAATGTGTGCTGCTGTTAGCCTGTGATATGGAGTAACTTTGGGCTTTCCCCTCATGGATATTCTAGAGGCATTTGTGCTTCTCCAAGACACAACATGTTCCAGGATGGAAAGCAGAATGAGAAATAGGGTCTCTCTGTTCCCACAGCCCCAGTGCAAGATATATGCCATCTGTGAAGCATTTTTCCATCTCCAAAAGTGAGGAAAAACTGAAAACATACTCATGTACTGGCTACTATTTTCTCATCCTTGTTATATAGCCTAGTTAAAAGGAAGGTGTATATCTAACTGATCTTACTGGAGCAGAGATTAAAGAGATAAAATTGGTTGCTTCAAGGTGTGCCAACACTCTCTGCATGTTAATATTTTAATCTCTAATTTTCATAAGAGAAGGATGTGCAAGTGTGCTTTCTCATCTCCCACAGACTCAAATCCTTACCTACATTGATGCTCTGCCTTCATGCCCTCCCCAAATATTAGTATTTCTCTCAATACAGTAGCATGAACAATTATTGATAAATATAGCTAGCATTGTTAAATTCACAGAAGGCAAAAGCAATGAGTTTTATTTTTCTAGTGACCTAAGGACCTTGCTCATCACCCAGGGAAGAAAGATGCAAAAGTAGTGCTGAGCATAACAAACACATAAAAAAAAAA